>DWNA01001723.1:0-13691 GCA_018249835.1 Heliconius besckei | reverse complement strand
TCTTAAAAAAAGTTATAAAAATTGTAAGCTCAGTTATGGATTCTTTATTACGTATATAAAATATTTTTTCTGTTGAGCTTTATACAAACGTAAGGAATCATTAAAAACATCAAATTCAGATTTTTGCTAATTTATTATCAACACTCAAAGCTCTATTAAGTGGTGGATTTAGGCCTCAATTTTTTGTAGCGAAACTCGGTTTGAAATTTTGGGTACATGATATTGCATTCAATCTAAGGGTAATAATATTAAGTTCACCTAAAACCTTTGAACAATCAAGACACTAATTAGTGTAAAAAGCAAAGATTAGCAATATTTCTGCGATGGGATATTTTAACATATTATAATATTTTAATAAGTCATCGTACTGCGTGATCTATGAAAGATAACATTTTTAAAAATTCGATAACATCAAACAACACAAGATAACATTTTTTGAATTCGTTCTAATCAGTTTTTATGTGTTTCATAATATGGATTCCAAACAGTTGAACAATATTCTAATTGACTCTTAATTAATGAATTAAATAAAATAATAACTGAACTGGAATTCTTAAAAGTCTAGTAGATCGAATAAAAAATCCCAATGTGCTTAAGATATACAAGTGTGAAGTGAACGTCGCAAGCCATTGTAACCGAACCTCTTTTAATAAATAATAAACATTAAGAAAGCTACGTCACGCTAAACAAAAAAACTCGGAATTGGTTAAAATCCACCGTCGTGGCGGCACAAGGGCGTGGCTGTAACGCGACGGTTGCGGGTTCGATCCCCAATCGAGGAAATTAAATATTTATTTACATTTTACATTTTCATTTCTTCGCTCTGGTATCGAGGCATAGTTTTGTTTAATTATCGATATAAAATAATAATCGATCAAATTGCATTAATGCATACATATAAAACTACTGTCGTCTCTTTTTTTCTTGCGGAATGTACTAAAATAGAGCAACTATATAAGTGTCAATGTAGCTATTAACAATAATATGGTTTTTTCTTGGAATTTTCATAAAACTATATGTAAATAATATAGTTTAACTTTTGCATTTACAGCTTAGAATCGCTTTTTCGTTTCATTGGGTGTTTAATACAAAAAAATACGATGCATAAAAAATGCGAGATACAACTGTCGATGTAACTTGATTAGTGATTACTGCTTACTTTCATGAAACTACGTATGTGGAATAATGGCTATGTGTACAGACACATAACCACGACGTAACATGTGTGTAGTTTCGAATAACCGCGTAGCTCCAAATCACGGCATAACTAGTTTCGACGATAGCCCGAAACTAGTTATGCCGTGATTTGGCTTGTAAGCAGTTTCTGAAACTAGTGACGCTACGTAACGCCCATGTCTAATGTGCTCCATGTATGTAATATATGAAGTACCGCCAGCGGGATTCTTTTGACAAAAGCGGCATTTAATTTATTATTTATATTTTAATGTAATATGTTGGTTGTGGGAATCAAACCCACAACCGTCGCGATACATTCAAACCCTTGTGCAGCTGCACCACGACGGCCTCAAATTAGTTTTTATTTTTCTTAATGCATTATTCTTAAGCAGTTTGTCTATATATATTTTTTCTATTGTCAAATTTGTAATTAAAATCGTAAAAGGAAAAATATAGCATTTTCTTTATAATTTACTAAAAATCCACTGAGTTGATGACTAATATGATGATAACTATTATTAAATTTTACAATAAGAACATGAATATTATTAATTTTATTTATTCAATTGTCTTCTAATTTAGAATAACAAACACATGAATGTACAGTATCATTGTCTTAATGTATAATTTACAAACTCTAATTTTAAATAATTAAATTATATTTTTGTACAATGAGTAATTTTAAATTAAAGTGAACATTTTTATTTTCACATATATTTATTTTTGCAGAAATTTTTAATAGTAGTACCTACATTCAATAAATTTTTGATATTTAGTTACATTTATTTAGGCTATGATCTTGTGATTAGACCAGAATAGATTATGAATTGATTGAATGATTATGATTAGAATCAGATTAGATTATGTTCAGAAGACATATACGGATGCTAGATCATCATAATCATATGTTCTCTTTAAAAATAGATCCACTAACGAAACACCTGTTATGTTATGTAAGCCAGAATTAATAGGTAAAGTAGTCAAATTTACATAAGTTGAATTTCCTGGTTCTAAAGGTCCTAATTTTCTATTAGAAACACCACACCATAGCAGACTTGAATCTTGAAGTGATCTTAGTTTAAGAATTAAATCCAGTGTCCTATCACTTGCATTGACTATTTTGCATTTAAAGTCAAATGGTTCATCCACTGGAACTTTACTAGGTAAATTTTCATAAGTTACTCTTATATCTCCATAATCAGGAGTCATTCTTTGCAGCTGACTTGTCTGTAGTCTACCTTTCTCACCTAGATTAGACCTCCAAACAATATCTAATTTACCAATATTTTTAGCAGCAGCAATTAATTTTATATCTCTGGAAATATTTTCTTTTGGTGTTAAGCAATATAAATATTGGCAACTCTCTTGTGGTTGTAATAATGTTACATCCCCAAATACTGATATACCAGTATTGTCTTCATTGAGAGATTTCACTGTAAACTGATGAGAACTTTCTAATGAAACTTGTTCAAGTATCATTGGGCCAGATGTAATATTTTGCACTTGTGCTTCAACAAACACATCATCAGATTCAGCATTATAAAACTTGGTTTTTACATCAAGTGGTTTCAAAACCTCAAATTTAAAAAATTTTCTAAAGGAAGCCAGTGTATTGTAATTTGACATATAAGTTACTTCACAAACTAAAATATGTGTACCTAAATCCTTTATTTCATGATGAATTACATCACTAAGTGTTTCATCAATGTCTAACATGATAGGTGATTGATTTTGTTGTGTGGGTAATGGGATTCTTTGAGAACTTGTTTGTAAATCAGCCTTAATGGACACACTTTGAACTGGTTGATTTGTCTCATTGTGAACACAAATATAGCAAGAAAAGGTTTCTCCTAGGTAAATATTACCAAAACTTTGAGGCAATAAAAGAAACTGCCCTGCAGATAATGTTTCCATTTGTACAACAGAGGTGGCATCATCTTTCAAAAAATTATTTAAAATATTCCCAGGTAAATCTTTAAAATCACAAGTGACTATTTTAGGGCTGATTAATGCTGGTTTCGTCAATCTCATAACTTTTAAAGCTACTAAATGATCTACAACTTCTTTAGTATCCATAATTGCTTTTTATTTTTCTTATAAGAATTTATTTGTAACTTTACAAAATGTTAAAGAATTTAACCCTCATTGCCTTACCAGTTTCGGAAAGGTTTGGAAATTATACTTCTAAGTGTTATTCTTGTTGTCTAATTTCTAGAAGTGTATTTAATAAGTTTAAGTTTTATTGTTGTTGTTGTTCTTTATTTATAGCGTTCCGAACATGCCAGTTCAGCACTAATCACTTCGCTGCGCTTCACGTTGAATGGAAAACACACAACGGAAAATGTATGGTAAAAAAGAGAACTTTTTATTTTAATAGTAATTAAAATTATTTATTATTTCAAAAGTCATAGTCAAGTGCACAGAACACATTTACTCAACTTTGTTCAAGTGTCAACTCATGAATTCAATACTGCGGGCCACAGAATACATTAAAAGTGAGTGCTAAGACATCGAATCACGAATGAAACGGAACGGTAGATTTTTTTTATACCATGCCAATAACTGATCGTCGGTTACCATATAATTATAAAAAATATGACTGCGGTAATCGAGGTGGTAATCCTAATGGTATTAAAAGATAAAAACGATACTATACCGTGATCTGTTGTTTTTAGTTCTTATCTGTTGTCTATTTATCACTGTGGTTCCCTCTGTTAGAAATTGACAATATTGTATTTTACTTTTTAATTTTTATGTCGTTCATTGTAATTGTTAAAGTACATAAAACAAATAAAATATTTACATAATTTATGTTAATTATAAATATAATAATAACTTAAATATTAACGCATAGTGATACATATAATAAAATACCTACTCTCGATTAAAGTCTGCTTACTTTCAACTGATAATACACGAAAATATTTCTGATGTGGCCCAATCATGTTCACTTAAATAAAACCTAGGTTATTAGTCTATACAATTGACTACAAAAGATAAATGTTTTTTGTGAACTTTGAAGGACGTAAATAAAAATGGCATATCAAACACTTCTTCAAGAATATATGCTTGTTCCGCCAGTAACAAGAGTTTATACAACAGCTTGTGTAATAACAACTTTGGTTGTTGTAAGTAATATATTTGTTAACATTATAAAACGGTTATATTATTGTTTATGACATTATATTTTATATTTCAGCAATTAGATCTAGTGTCACCGTTTCAACTATATTTTAATCCTATAGTTATTTTGAGGAAGTATCAATTATGGAGGCTAATAACAACATTCCTTTTCTTTGGGAACTTAGGATTTAATTTTTTCTTTAATATGATCTTTACATATAGATATTGTAGAATGTTGGAGGAAGGATCATTTAGAGGAAGGACAGCAGATTTTATTGTCATGTTCATATTTGGAGGATTATTAATGATTGTATCCTTTTAAAAATATCATAACAGCTTTTAAAAATATCATTTCAGCATTAGTTTATACCGTTTAATTAGTTTAATCATATTAACACTGTATGCCTAGAATTTCCTTAACCAATTTTTCAGATATGTGCTTTCTTTGTAAATTTATTATTCTTAGGACAAGCTTTCACTATTATGATAGTATATGTATGGTCCAGGCGTAATATATATGTAAGAATGAATTTCTTTGGATTGATGAACTTTCAGGTAAAATAACTATAATTATTTGTATTTACTTAAATATGTTATTGTACTTAGGTACAGTCTTTTAAGAATGATTTATAATTTTAAGTTATAATAACTTATATAAGTAGATATTATATGTATATTATATGAATTTGAAACAACATTACATAAATCGTCTAAGTTATAAATATGCAGGCATTTTGCTGTTCAATGAAACTATGAATTATTATTTCCAATTGACTTTAATGAGAGTAATTTAAAAAAATGTGCAAAACTGATTGATTCAACATCCTATTTTTTTTTTAAAAAGAATAAGTTTTGCTAAGATAGTAGTACTGTTTATTATAATATCTATACTTATATGTCTGTGTATGGAATTTATATAAGAAAAAATGTTACTGGTGGCATTTAATAATGTAATGTTACCAAAAACAATGATTTTAGAATTGTTTCTTCATGGTGATCTCAGGAACAGCTTAACCAATTTAATTGCAGTTTTCACTGTTGTATATTGGCAAGCTTCACTTAACATTGTTTTTTTTTATTTCAATCGGTTTATAAATATAAAACCTATATATACCATGAAATTTCTACAAATAACCAAACCAAATAATAACCAAAATTGCTATAAATAACTGTTTTATTGAATTGGCTGAAACTTTCACATACAGATGTTTTCAAAATATTACTATTATGAAAAAATGAAAGTAATACAGATTAGTAAATTAATTATTATGTAGTTCAAACAGTTGAAGCCATGGACAGTCAGTGCTACAATTTAAAAGTAGATTGTGACTGAGCCTACAGTGGGACGGTGTCAGTGGACGATAATTGTGGGCTTGATTCCTACTCAAAAACAGTGAATTCTTTTTTTCACCTTGGTAAAAAGATGAATATCAACACAATATCTCTATAAATTAGCAAAGTGGAAGATCTTGATACTAGGTTCCCCCTGCAGACCTTGCTGATACTATCTTTATATGGGATACATCATGAAGCTAAATAAACACATTAATATTGATATTTTTTTCAGGCACCATATTTACCTTGGGTCCTATTAGGTTTCTCTGTATTACTTGGAAATGCAATATCAGTGGATTTAGTGGGGATGGCTATTGGCCATATTTATTTCTTTATAGAAGATGTACTCCCACGACGCAGAGGAGGACAAAAATTATTGAAAACACCAAAGTTTTTGTAAGGACCTTTTTTGTTATGTACTTAGTTATGTATATGAGTATTCATTATTATATATATATATATATATATTAGTCGCAGCAAGTGACTGGAAATGTAATGGTTATCCTATTCACACAACAAGGAATGAATCATTTAATTTTTTTTACTCTGGTGAAGAAGACAAACTATGGTGTTGAGCTCCTCCACTCAACACGCAATGTCACGAAAATTGAGCGGCAACCGGAAAATGGAGTCTTAACACTAGGTTCCCTCTGCTTACCTTGAAAATTTTCTAAATTTTTATTTCTTTAATAATTAATTTATCCTTTATTTTTTTAGAAAAAAATTATTTGATCCACCAGTAGAAAACCAAGACTATGAACCGTTACCTGAAATAGCCCAAAGGCCAGAGGCCAGAGGCTTTAACTGGAGGAATCCAAATATTCCCAATGAAGAAAATGGTGAAGTTTACAGATAAAATATTTTATTTATTTTTAAGCATAATGCCAAAATAGTTTTGTTTAAAAAAATTTGTAATTTCACTATACATATTAAATGTAAATAGTTAAAATTCAAATAAATTATTAAAATCAAATTAAGTATACAATTATTTTCTTTTGTTTTATGTGTAGCACAAAAAAGGAATAATAACTGGGAACGTAGTAATTTTATGTCATATTTGTTACGAAATTTAAGGTCTGTGTATATTAAAGTATGTATTATGGTATTAGTATATGTAATTCGTGATCACATTACATATTAATACTAGTATGTAGTGTTTGTTTTATTTAATACACCATTAACAAATTATACTGACACAGGTATATAACAACTGTCCAAATATATTAATAATAAAAACTATGTAAATAGTTGTAGATTAAATTTTGTGTTTAAGAATGTATCACCAGATGAAATTGCCAAAATGTTCAAGTCTTAATTTGAATAAAATTAGTGAATTGTGGAGCATGTCTGTTAAATTGCTCAATACTATTATACCTACTATTACTTTTGACAATTGTGAAGAATCCAGTACTTTTCCTGATATAATGAAATATAATAAAATAGTGCCACTTTACAAAAGTGGAAATAGACTAAACCATAAAATATTTGAAATACTAATATTCAACTAGCTCACAATTTTCTTAAATATTAAGAATTCTTATCCATATGGTTTCACCAAAGGCAAGTCCACTACAGATGCTTTTACGATTACTTTGTATCTAAATCAAAGAAACCAGAAGGTTAACATAAATAATGTAAAATCATCTCCTCCGTTCTAGGGATGGACATTCTACAAGGAACTATTCCCTCCTTTTATAGCTTCTTTATATTAAGGATCTGCTTTTTTATGTGAGGAACCTATGTGATATAAGATATTGGATAGCTGCCAGTTTATGTAATAATTACATTATACCATTGACATTGAAAAGACAAGAGACAAGCAACTGCTTAGTTTTTTGCTGGCTGTTCTCAGCAGAACTGGTTTCGGAGCCGGTGATAGCTTTTTTATATGTTCATTCGACGATTCAAAAGTGCTTACAATAGTCTACTTGAATAAAGAATATTTTGAATCTGAATTGTATATGGGGGTTGTTGGTACAGTTGTGTAATGGCTTGTAAAAATAGTTTTATTATTGATTTTTAATTAAATGAAGCTTATTTTAATTATTAAAATAATGTTTATTGAGGCTGTTGTGCCACCAAGTTATTTTTAATTTTTCTAATTTTACAGGTAATTCCTAAAAAAATATATTCAAATATCCTGAAATGTACTTCTGTTTTCAATTTGGTATTACAATTTACAGAATATTTATTTATTGAAAAACAGAAGACAGCAGCAACAATGTCAGAGTGATCAACAATTGTAAATTTTTTTAAATTTTTCCATTTATTGACATACAAGTAAATTCACCTGTATTTCGGCTTAAGCACAAATAATTCTGCCAAGGTAGTAAATAAAAATATACTTGATTTTGACTTAATTACATTTATTTAAAATTTTCTACATTTGTTATTTACTTATAACGCGAATTAACAAATAGAACATGTGTCTGAAAAACTCATATGGTCAATGCAACCAAAACCACCCTACTAAATTACTAGTACAGCAAATGCACCAATTTATGATAATTCTTCATTATATTATATTTAAAAACAAGTAAAGGACAATTATTAGTATTACAGCGAAAATGTTATTGTGACAGACAAGGAGATATGATATTTTAAATAAATAGGATCTTGTTTGACAATATAAATAAAAAATCTTACAAGAATGTTTTTTTATCGATCCATGTAAAGTATCAAAACCATAGAAAAATATTATTAAACTCAATTAAATAAAAATAATCAAGCATAAAATCAATTAAATAATTGATTGTAATGTTAAGAGGGAAGATTTATAATGTTGATATTCCACCATCATGCTGAAATCAATAAACCACATTTTGATATGCGTAATTATTTATTTTGATGTCGCTTTTTTATGTTTATTGAACTAGCATAAACAGTTTTACACATGTACTTCAAATAATATGAGCTTTTTGGTTCTGCCTTCCGATTTTGTTTATATGTTCAATCGACGATTCAAAAGTGCTTATAATAAGTTTATTTGAATAAAAAATATTTCTAATTTGAATATATATGTAATTAAGAATTTGTATGAGACATTAAAAAAATAGTATGTCCATTAATCGCAACGACGTATAAATTAAGAAACCAAATACAAGACAAAAAAATATTACAAATAAACTAAGAAATAAATCACATTGGATAAGTTGATAAATCAACATCAACAAAAACGTAGCCGCAACTTCAAACAGCTACTACCGCAAATGACCAACACAATTTTATTATTATTTAATGAAAAAAAAAGATTAATATAAAATGTAAAATCATGTACACCGGACGCTCAAACTCGATTTACAAAAACAAATACAAAATTACAAAAGCTTTACTCGACAATAATAACAACAAACAGCTAAATTAGTATCAGTCTTCATTCAAACAACAAACATTCAAATCCATATACACAGATTATAAATCGATATTTTAGTCGTTTTATAATATTCACCCTTAAACAGGCAGAAAATAAGATCAGTTTCATTTATGTTTTATGTACAGTTCAAAATTTTTCTTTTAACTAGGTAGCCCTATTTATAAAATTAAGTAATATATTACTGTAACTAAAATTATTATTTTTTGATAGTTTGCAAATAAATTTAGTCTGTTTAGGGATTAGATGTAGTATTGGTAAGGAATAACGTTTCCCAGTGCCTAATTAAGGGTTAACTCTTCTCGTCTGTACCTTTGCCATAAAAAAGGCAACCTCTAGATGTATAAAACCATACAATGTTAACTAGAGGAGGTAAGAATTCGAAAGAAGCGGAAAATATTTAAATTCACTGTAATAAAAGTCCCAAGTAAAAGTTATATGAAACCGTTAACGGTCAATGTTTATATTTTGTAGTTTTTTACAGATTCGAACAGTATTTCACTAAATACTAATGACAAAAAGTAAGAAGTATTTATTATTTACAAATATTGCGATTTGACGATTGATCAAATTAATAATGACGATTATTGACCCATACTAAAATTAAACTAAATATAATTAAATTGACAAACCGAAGATTCGAAGAGAACAATACAACACACGCCATATTAGATAAAATATCACTCTGTGACTAGTATAGCCCCGTCGA
This sequence comes from Heliconius besckei, assembly GCA_018249835.1. Lineage (NCBI taxonomy): Eukaryota > Metazoa > Arthropoda > Insecta > Lepidoptera > Nymphalidae > Heliconius > Heliconius besckei. The sequence goes on along the minus strand of DWNA01001723.1, from coordinate 3,978 downwards.
AAATAAAATTCGCGCCATATCTCACTAAAATTACTAGTATTTGTTTTAAATAATTTTGCAATGTAAGAAACATAATAATTAACTAAAAAGACCGATATTGTCATTTTTGGTGTCGTTGTTTTTATACTAAGTTGCAAAAGGTTTTGGAAAAACCTGTATCTAATAATCTAAAAAATCACAAGTGGACATTTTCATAGCGCTACAATTGCAAGTAGCACCGTTATGTCGTCAGGTTTGCCGCCTGCAAAGAAAAAAAGGAAAAAATAACAAATGGATATTTTTTTACTTAAGCAATTTAAGACAACGATCATTTCATAAATTTTTATGTAAAGAATTTGTTCTCCTGTAGTGTTAACAATAGTCAAATTATCAATATACACGGTCGTAGCGTAAAATTGATGGTTGTTGGTTTCAATATTCATTCTGGGAAATGATTACATTTTATTATTACGGTTCCCTGTTCCAAACTTCATTTTTCTTCCTACTTACATTATCTCTTTACTTTTAAGAATGTGGACTGGAGCAAATTATAAGAGCCTCACGAACTGTAGGTCACAGATTTGAACTGTTCATACTACCCACTAAAATCTCACAGCCCGTCTCCTCAACCATCAATGGCCAGGGCTATTGATGCCAAAGGATTCTTTGGTGAACCCACGGCAAATAATATTTTGGACACTTTTGATTCAAATTCTCTAACCACTATGCCCATTCACTTAGAAACTCACCAATAGCGTCTATCCCGTTCTGTCGCGCACTCTTAGCGAAGGGCGACATGTAGCAGCCGTCGAATGAGAGGTTGCGCGCCATCCACGCTATGGAGTTGGCGACGGCCTGCAGACGCGGCGCGTCGGAGGCGGACGAGCCCGCGCGCCGCATCTCCGCCACCAGCACCGTCTCGGGCACGTTATCGAACACACCGTCCGTCGCCACGAGGATCACGTCGCCGCACTCCACCTTGAACTCCGCCGTGTCCGCTGATTCTGGCCTGGAATCGTTTTTAATGTTACATATTATTTTTGTGATAAGCCATTATCCAATATTCTTAAAAATTTGGACACATTTGTCTGCTTATCCATTGTTTGTATTATGTAAAATTGCCAGAGGTCTTTGATAGAACTAAATTACGAGAATTAATAACGACCTTTAGAATTTTATAAGATTTTCTGTTCTTCTCACTGGGATATACACTACCGGTCAAAAGTTTGAGACCACTCATAAAAACTTTTATTACCAGTAAATATTTACTGTTAAAAATTTATCAAAAATCTGTTTAAACTCTCTTGTGTGTGTTTTGACAAGAACAATGTATTTGTCAAGACTTCTTCTTTATTTTAGTTTTAAATCTTGTGTGTAATATGAAAATAAATCTAGTTTTTGATAAAGTTTTAAATATGTTGACTTTTTATCTGTTTTTTCATATTTTTTAATTGTGATCTCAAACTTTTGACGGGTAGTGTATAAGTAAAACTGACTTTAAAATCTATAATATTAAAAATAAGTTTCACACTTATCGGACCGATTTTTAAGTATAATATTGTTGCCAGATTCATAGATAAAAATTAACATTTATAAAACACACATTTGTTTTGAAACGACAATTATAAAGAAATGAATTCGCATGTTTTTATACTTTAACAGCGTAAATAAACACACTTTCATATACAAATTAAACGATGCACGTGACCACTAAAGAACTGGCAAATATCCAGCAACCTAAAAATTCTAATATTAGTTCATGTAGAAATACAACAACTCCACATGTGGAATGAGACCACATGACCACCGCTGAGAATAAAAAACACTACACGTAAAGTCTTGTGACTTGAACATTTTTTTTTTTACTTAACGCACCACTTTGCGTTAAGTGAAGCTAGCAAATATAATTTACTTAGTATGAAAATCTGTACTTAAAATAAATCAGCTTCACGCTGTATCCCGCACACTGCAGGGTAGGCAGAGGGAACCTAGAGTTACAACACTCCATTCCGCGTTTCTGCCGAATTGTGGAGGCATTGTGTGTTGAGTGGCAGAACTCAACGCCGCGCTTTATTTAGAGATAAAGCGCGGCGTTGGGTTCTGCCATTATTTTCCATTATCTGTACATTATTTTATTTATCTAGAGGAAAGAAAATATTTCAAATAAAAACATTCCTCCACTTAAGCCAACCGCACGAAGAGTCAAATGCGTCAAAAACCGAGTCATTAATATATATTACGATAGTATTTTATGATTCATTCATTAAAAACTGGACAAGTGCGAGTCGGACACGAGCAACGAAAGGGTCCTTACGATTATCTATAAAAAAGGGTAAAAAATCTCGTTTGTTTATTTATCTATTTACACTTTACTTTACATAATCATTTAAAAGAAATAAAAAGGAAAGAAAGAATTAACAAAACACAATTGGTGCACAAGAAACGGTCTTATCGCCAATCAGCGATATCTTCTAGATAACCTTTCGGTTAGGAAATAGATGATGTACGTACAAATAAAAATAATACACATATTAGAGATGGGCGTTATGGCTTTTTCCCGCTAACGGTTATGAAACCGATATATGGTTTTCGTATCGATATCAAAAACGGTTTTCAGATATCGTTCTTTTTTTCGACTTGTCGATAAGCGCAATCATAAGTATAAAATTATAATAAAATAATAAATATATTTAATTAGTATTACATAAACAATGCTTTGTAAACTATAAACATAAGTTAAAAAAAAACAATATTTAGTAATTAAATTGAAATAATGTTAAAATACAAAATCATATTTTAAATCCAAATTTCTTTCTACCTTATTCATTTATTTAGAAGTTCGATTTCATAACTAAGAAATAGTAACTAACTAAGAAAACCGCCAAAACATGAATCTGCTAGTTAGTTAGCTATCGGATATTCGCTTCATTTCTTTTACACCCGTTCGGAATACATTACTTAGAGAGAGAGGAAGTTAGTTTCGATATAAAACCGTTTGGGGTTTCAGAAGTTTTGCGTTATTACGTTTTTGGTCAGATCACAGCTATGTTGAGTTTTAAGTTTCTATAAAAACGGTTTTCTAAAAACATATATCGATACGATATGTTTTCCTTAACATATCGGTTTTAAGTTACGTTTTGATATATCGAACTCATCCCTAACACATATACTAATACAATATTGTAATGCCATAAATGTAAATTAGAATATGTATACTGATAATTGATGCCATCTTTAAGTGAATCATCTTTTAAATAATAGATTTTAAAATAAAAAAAATGCTTACGGGATTTTGGACGCCTTAGGAAGTTTTAAAGTTAATTTCTCATAGTTTGTGAACCTAACAACCCAAAAATCTCCTAATCAAGGAGTTTTTTAGTTGAGTGACAGTAACACGCAGTACAGAAGAGAGACAATTGACAATTCAATATAATCTATATGAAACCCCAAGATTTGTACACAATAGATGTACTATACATATTCAACACTCGCAATGGTACCTGGGCTCCTAATTTTTTGACCTGAGATTTTAAAGGGTTAACCTTCAGACCAAAATGATTACTCCAGTTTAAAATGGTAAGGAAATTATTATTAATAATTCAGATTAATACAATTTTTTCGGGGTTGAGTGAACATAAATCTGAATATCATTTTCATACATGTCATAGGAACACTAAGCCCTTTATTATTTGTTTTATTTTAAAATAATAATTATTATAAGGTGAACATATAATATAATTAAATATTCTGTGAATATTTCAAACCCCTATTTGTTGCCGTTATCATTATCAAACAAAAACGAGCACAAAAACACATTTATTGTACTTGTCTCTCATACAAGGTGTTCTGGCGAATTTTTGAGGATTATTAGTCTAATACAGGGTGAGTCATATTGAACTTTCCGATTTCAATAAGGTGTGTATTAAAAACAAAGCGACATGCAGTAAAAATTATTTTATTGTTTGAAAGCACATAACATGCAGTTTTAATTTAGTTGGT
>DWNA01001722.1:0-13693 GCA_018249835.1 Heliconius besckei | reverse complement strand
ATGACCGACGCGAACGGGCAGATGACGTTGACGGTTTTATAAATTTTCATACATTTTTATTTGCTGTTTATAATTCATTTAATATACACTTTGGTTCTCTTCTTATTTTATTTGATATTGTTGGCAAAAATTATCCTTTTAGGTCGTTTATGAACGGTTTTAGAAACTTTTTCTAATATTAACAATATCCTTTACTTACTTTTACTTCTTATGTTGGTTCATTTCAATTTCTCAGATATTTTTTCTAATAATATGTCTCTACTTATTATTCTTTTTGATTATTTAAACTTATATTTTCTTACTAATTCTATTGATAACTGAAAATAATATATTTAATAAATATTCTTATAGTTTAAGCAGGCGTAGCCGCGTCCGGGTCCACTAGTCCTAAATATATGCGATTAATCCGGTTAAAATAGTGTTATTTAAAATGTGTAATAACTTTGAAAATCAAAGAACTTATTGTTTAATTATGTTAATTGTAACTTTACTTACAGTTCAACGGCGTGTGGGGGCTGCCGGCGGTGGTCTGCGACTGCTACATCGCGATGGACGTCACTTGTTCTACATCGAGCATATTCAATCTCGTCGCCATTTCTGTTGATAGGTACCTATTATATTAATATTTAATTTTATTATTAAATAATTGTAATCATATAACAGGATTTTATATACCGGGATATAGCAGGGTAGGCAATGGGAACCTAGTGTTAAGGCTTCCCCATTTTCCGCCGTATGAGACATGAGGCAGGCAGGAGATATAACGGGGTTAAAAAATGGCAAATTATAGTCCCTTTGTGTACTGAAAAACTTTCTATTTAGTCACTTTGTTTGGAGCTAACTGAATTACATTGTAGGAATTGTGTATTTTAGTAACTTTTCCGAGTACTGAACAATCCTTTATGGCACAAACCAGTGCTTTGTACTCACCCTTCAAGCAATACTGACTTTTTTTAGGTTTACAATAGTTCTTACTTATACTAGGGTGGGCAGAGGGAACCTAGTGTTAAGATAATCTGTTCCCTATGCTGCTTTATAAAAAAATAATTATACATTTTCAATCCAATTTTCGATACTTTGCTTGTTGAGTGGCTGAACGGTAGGTTAACGTGTAAAATAAATAAAAACATATTATATACACACAGACATAGGTACATACTTACATACCATTCCATACCTATATTATAAATTCGAAAGTAACTCTGTCTGTCTGTCTGTCTTTTACGCAATCAGGGACACACCGCTAATTTAATTGTGATAAAATACTGATATAGAGATACTTGAGGTTCTCGGGATGAACATAGGATACTTTTTTTTCTCATATTTGTAATATTTTCGATATATACCAATATATTAAAATAATTAATTTGACATGCAATTTATTCCGCCATGTTAATTACAACCGCCGTTGCTAAGCAACGATTTGCAAAGTTTGTTGTTTTAAGAAAACGTCACCCAAAGTGAGTTTGCTTAATGCATACATGGCGCGCGCCGATATAGATTTGTATACATTAACAAAAATTAGATGATTTCTATAATTTGATATTCATACTTATGATAAATATAATAGGCACTTTTAGCATTTCATCTAGATGGAAATTATAGTTTACTGTATAACATTCTAATAAATAATTAAGATGTCACTGATTCGCAATGACCTAGCCTACGAATGGTATAGTATGACCGACGCGAACAGGCAGATGACTTTGATGGTTTTGTAAATTTTTATATATTTTCGAATTACTATTATGCTTATAATTAATTTATCTCAGTTCGGTTATCTATACCTATGTTATACACTTAAAATATCGTAATTTTAGTCATTTGGGATTTTATTTTATATTGTTCGCAAAAATTAATAATTATTTAATATAGAAAAATGTTTAGTACGCGCGGCAAACTTTAGGTACTTTTTCTCATATTAAGAATTTCCTTTAGTTACTTTTACTTCTTTTGTTTGTTCACTTCAGTTGCTCAGATATTTTCTAATAATAAATCTCCAATAACTATTATTTTTTAACTTATTTTAATTATTTAGGCTTATATTTTAGCGGGCGTAGCCGCGTCCGGGCCCACTAGTATATAATATGTAAAGAGAGTATACTATCTTTAAATATAGCTTCCTTTTTATGACGCCCGTCAGATGTCTATAAATAATTGACAGCCACATCTAAGGAATAAAAAAGTGAATACGTGTGAAGATAAAAGCTATATAAGATTAATAACTATAAACCAAAGCAGATTGGATAAAAATAATAGATAAAATAAAGAGACGAAAAGAAAAACTGTAATTAACGTTTCTCTTATTTACAGGTAACTTGCAACGTTTTTACATAATATTGTAGTTGTGCTTTGAATAATATTTATTATAATATAAACTATTATTTATAGAGAAACAAATTTATTTAATTTATTCCAATCACCCAAGCCCCTGATATAAAGCATCTTATATATATATATATATATATATATATATAAATGTATAATTACATAATAATTTATCAATAACTACTACTAACACAATGGATTATATTATCATAACCGACAAAATTTACATGTTACACAATCGATTCGCTGAATAATTCGATTCGAGCACACTTCAATTTGGTAGAATGATATGAGAACAACGTTGTTTGTATTAAACCTCTTATTAAGTGTACGCTTATGGGATATTCATGTGTTCTGAATATTCATTCGAGAATATTTTTTTTTTAAGTATATCATTGAATCTAAAGTTAATTATTTTAAATCTAAATATTTTAAAAGTTTAATTTAAACTAGATGTGAAGTTATTACAAACTTCACATCTAGCGCTATCGAAAATATTTGTAAAGAAACATTTCTTAGTGCAATTTTTAATAAAACGGTATAAAATTTTACGTTTACACTCCATTGAGTATTGCCGCCTCCGAAATATACAACTTTTAATATTTCTCACTGAAAAGATGTATTGTCGAATAAGAACCATTCCTGTAATATCGTGATTTAAAATATATAATTAAAAATATTTAAAATATTCATTTTGCTGAAATATTTTTCACGCCGTATGACGCATACAGCAGGTTAGACAGGGGACAGACACTCAATTCCCCACTCTTTGCTCAAATTTCCAAATATTGTGTAAGTCAACCCCTCGCTTTGTTTTATTACGAACGAGGAAATGAAAATAATTTATTCCCCTATCAGAAATCGTATCTAAAATCGTTGCTTGTAGAATCAGACGCTTCCTCTCTTCTTGCCTCTTTATAAGTTATAAGTTTTTTAGCTTTACTCTGTCACTGCACTAATGACGTAATGCTTTGAGAATTCGGCGAACAAAGCAGAACGGAAGTATTTTAATAGGAACAGTGTCTTAACACTTGGTTGGCTCTGCCTACCCTACTCTGTGCTACTTATTTCACCTTTTTTACAGATACATAGCGGTAACTCAACCAATCAAGTACGCAAAACACAAAAGCAACGCGCGCGTCTGGCTCATGATAGCAGTGGCGTGGCTCGTCTCTGGCGCTATCGGTTCCCCGGTGGTCCTGGGCTTGAACAACACGCCGGATCGCAGCCCAGACCAGTGTCTGTTCAATAGCACAGACTATGTGATCTATTCATCACTGGGATCCTTTTATATACCTTGTCTCATCATGATGTTTTTATATTATAGGATTTTTAAGGTAAGTTTGATTTTATTTGTTTTAGTTTTAAATGAAACAAACAGTGCATTTATAATCTACTAGTGGGCCCGGACGCGGCTACGCCCGCTTGAATTATACAATCATTTTTTAAATATATTTATGAAAATATTTTCGGTTTTCAATAGAATTTGTAAGAAAATATAAGCCTAAATAATTAAAATAAGAATAATAAGTGGAGATTTATTATAAGAAAATATATCTGAGTAACCGAAATAAACAAACAAGAGAAGAGAAGAAATAATTAATAATTTTGGCGAACAATATTAAATAAAATCCCAAATGATTAAAATGACCTTTTAATTAATTAATAGATAACCGAACTGAGATAAATAAATTATAAGCAGCAAATAATTTCATGAAAAATAATAGTAATTCGAAAATATATAAAAAATTACAAAACCGTCAACGACTTCTTCCCGTTCGCGTCGGTCATACTCGCCTACTATGCCGCCCGTAGGCTAGGTCAAGGATGAATATCAAACTATAGAAATCATCTAATTTTTGTTAATATATACAAATCTATATCTATAGTATATATCAACGCGGACTTTTTTAAACAATATTTAAGGGACAATATTTTTGTAGAATATTGTTTTTGTGTCTCACAAGGTTGAGTCGGCGCGCGCCATGTACCCATGCATTAAGCAAACTCATTTTGCGTGACGTTTTCTAACAACAAACTTTGCAAATCGTTGCTTAGCAACAGCGGTTGTTATTAACATGGCGGATTAAATTGCATGTCAAATTAATAAGTATTTTAATATATTGGTATATATCGACAATATAACAAATATGAGAAAAAAAAAGTATCCTATGTTCATCCCGAGATCCTCAAGTACCTCTATATGTGTATTTTATCACAATAGAATTAGCGATTTGGCCCTGATTGCGTAAAAGACAGACAGACAGACAGACAGAGTTACTTTCGAATTTATAATATAGGTATGGATTATGTAGGTAAGTGTATTTAGGGAAAAATGGTTAATTATTTTAGTGTACTGTGTCTATACTGTTATACATAATAAATGTGTGCCAAGTACAATGGTCAGTCCTGACATAGTCCACGTCAAGCTTTAACTTGCAACTAGTAGTTTTTTTTATAGTCTGTACGCAAAAACTTGTTGAGTGAAATTTAGAGCTTGATTTTATCCCAAATAACCACCTTTATTGAAATCTTATTGTTTTGACGTACAACTTTTAATTTGGTTCACACTTTACATTTATGTTTTTGATGGGATAATCCTAATGACGAAGCTAGTAAATCCTAACAAAAAAGTGTGAAATATAAAAGTAATTATAAATAACACAAAATCCTTTAATTCTTCGAGCCCCGTAAAATTTAAATGGATACCGACTTAACAGTCAACATCCTAATGAACTATTGAGCTTGTTTTTTTCTTTCTAGTTTTATGCAGTTGGGTTTATGTGCTTTTTATAATTTAATGTCAGTATTTTTATATTAAAACAATAATTATCAATTAAAACAATACTATTCGAATACAAATTGATATTTTTAGACCAAAAACAATTATAATCACAATGTTAATTACATTATATAGGCACTTAAGTAGACATTCAATCGACCTCGGTCTTTATAAATGAAATGTATTGTTTCAGCCTAAATAATGAGATGGCAGTTTGTTATTCGGTTGTCTTATTGCCAAAAGTTGTGGTACATGACAGAGGGGTGATTAGTTGGATAATAATTAATAATAGGTACAAGATTCGATATTGGTGGAGGGCAAAAGAAATTATATGCTTAATTTAAAGTTGATGAACAGTTTTCAATATGTTTATAACAAGTAGGAGTAATATATAAGGAGTGAAAATAGTTTTACGCTATACCCTGCACATAATGTCAAAACAAACAACTCTCCAGTTGCCCTCTTTCAGTTGAATTTTGGAGGGTTTGCATGTTGAGTGTTGGAACTCAACGCCGCGCTTTGCTTCGTTACTAAAGCGAGGAAAAAGGATAAAATATACAATATTTCATTACCCCGACTTGGAATTCAACCTACACAAGATAAGATACCATATATCTTAAAAAATATATATAAGAGTTTTCATTTGTACAGGCGATTCGGCAGAGAGCCAAAAAGCAGAGAGTGGCCAAAACATCATCAGCAATCAGTTCAGCTGTCTCCAGCGGGACAGCGGCCGTCGTCATAGAGAACTTAGCGCAAACACAACGCTTCGTAGTGCCCGAGGACAGACCGACCAACACCGCGTCGGGGAGCAACGACGATGATGATGATAAGTTAGTATGGACGTTAGTTATTTTTGGTATTTTGGCGATATCTGTAAAAAGTATTTATCGTTTTAGAAATGATAAATGATAATTACCCTTTAACCTACGAAATATAATCTAATACATTAGCTGATTCTTTGTTCTATTGTTATCCAAGGTCTATATTAAGGTACGGTAAGGTAATCATAGTGATAATACGTATTGCATGCTTTAAACACACCACCTTTGTTGTTAATAGTTGTTAATATCTATTCTAAAGGGGTTGAAGCCTTAAGCATAGTAGTGTTAAGACACTATTTTTTGCTTTCCATTCGATTCAGATATATTGCACATCTAAATTGCGGAGACCCTTTTACCCTAGTGTTAGAGCGAAGAAATGAAAATATTAATAAAAAATAATTCATTCCGCCGAGTGGGGATCGAACCCACAACCGTCGTTGTCTTATTATTAATTCATATAATAAACAGAAAATATTTTATTATTGTATATTTCCATCTATGTAGAACAGCCACAGTACTTCGTTTCATTAATCTAACTGCTATACAAAGTTAATAGAGCCGTATTTGTCTGTAAAACACTCAATAACTCTTGAACAAATAATTCAATGTTCGCTTTAATTCAGCCGAAGTGGGCTTTTGCCAGGCTTAATGTTATAATTTGAAAGAAAAATTTATTTGTTTGCCAAAAGCCAAAAGTTTTGATTTTCATTGTGAATGAGCTTTTTTTATAGTTTTTTTTTTGTTTTGTATTTAAAAATTTTATTAATGGCTGTAGAGGTTATTTTTTTATGATATCCTAACAAATAATCTAATTAATATACCACTTCTTAGTGGACAAAAAGAAAGTAGAAAAAACATAATTTAAACATTTTCAATAGGTCAGAAATGGGAGCATATGCTGAGGAGTTGGCCAACACTAGATCAGCTAGGTTCATGCTGGCTGCGGTGGTGGAAGAGACCGGACTGTGAGTATTTCAAATACTTTTCATTAAGTAACGGAAGTTTTATCATACGATTAATATATTTAACATTTTTAATGAGTTGTTCCATACAATAGAAATTATTTTTTATACGTTTTCAAAATAAATATTTCTCGACTAACGTAGGTTGTCTTTTAAGCGAATTGTCTATTAAATGTTACTCTTTGTATACTGTAGTATATAAAGCTAAGCGGAAGTAACTTTAAGTTAGAGAGTTAGAAAATGTGTAGAGTGACAAGCTGAAATAGTGAAGACTCTCGGTTCTATTTCTTAATACCCTCTATAATATACAACGTTATAATACAAACAGACAAACAATCACATTTTTAAAAATTCTTGTTTTCGGCTCTATTACATAAATGAATGCCCCCAATATTGTTTTTTCACATACCTTGCATGTACAGACAGCGATCTGTTACAATTTTATTATATGTATAGATTATATTGTGTATGTACAACAGGGTTGTTAATTATTTATCATTCCACGTATAAGTGAAAAAAGAAAATCTTTTTATATAGAGCTGTTCTCTTACTTCAACGAGGATTGAGTGAATTTTATATTAAGAAACACAAAAATATATACGGAATGAAAAATAATAAACCGCCCCATACTACTAAATTAATTTTATAAAAGCTTTAAATAAAAGACTACTAAACTAAACTAACTAACTAACTGAACTATAAGTTTAAAATTTTCTTGAAATTCCTCCTCACTACACTGTAATGCGATCTACTTGTTTAGAAAATTGCTCTTGCAAAATTATTTATAAGTGCAAAGTTTATATTTTATGGATAGCACTAACTAACCATTTGCTCTGGCTTCGTCTTATTATTATTTTTTATTAAAAATTTATATTTTTAATAAATATTTAATATTTATTATTAAAATATATATATTTACAAAGCAGTGTATATAGAGTCACCTTGGGAACCTATTGTAAAGACATTTCATAATGGAAGCGGAAGGAACATTTAATTTGGAACATTTTGTTCCAATAGAGAGGGATTACATGCAATCCGTACAGAACCCTAGTAAAAGATATAGTTATATTATTATGTATCCAATATTAGTTCTCCTAAAAGATGTACGTACTTCTTAAATAGTTTCAACAGAGTGTAAATAGATTCCCATATACTCGTATAAACATCTCAAGATAATTTAGCTTTGTTTGATTGGTATTATTTCAATTCCATGGTAATATTTACATACAATCTTGTGTGGTTACTATATAAATAAAATTGAAACTGAATCACAGTTTTCATTGAAAGATGTATAACATTTTTGTTCCAGATTTTAATATATAAGAGTAAATGAATACTTAAATTTTATTTACCTAATGTTCTTTATTTCTTCTTTAGAATAATGGCAAACCTAGCGTCACCCATCCCAATGATGGATCCTAACACAAACAACGATTCAGGGTATGCGCCTTCTAATATGGATGTGGATAAAGACCACACTCCACCACCTTCTCCCATTCTAGAAGAGAAGAAGAAAGAAGAGAGGGAACCATCTAGGAAACCGGAGTTAAAGTGAGTACTTTATTCAAATTTCTTTACTAGCTTTAAGATATATCTCGCATTGCTATAAGATAAAAGGAACCTAGTATTAAGACACTTCGTAACCGCTATCCACGTCGCACACGGGTCTTATATACTTCGGTGTTACCTCTGAAAGGGCCCCATTTTCAAGTTAGTAAGTACGTATACTGTCTTAATTATATATTAGACTAATATTTCTCAAAATTTTAGTTTTGCTAAAATAACCTAGGTCTGGGATATTTAATTGACAATATACATCAATTAGCTTCTTTATCAACCTTTAGCTAAGCAAAGTGAAGATACTTCGTTCCCCACTTTTTGATATATTGACAATGCGTTTCAAGTGGCGTAACTCAACGCCGCGCTTAAAACAGTGAGATACTTACAATTTAATCAAATTCAATTCAAAAAAATCAAATCAAAACACCCACACATTATTATTTGCTGCAATGTAATAATTTAAATACTCACAATGTATATTTTTACTCGCGATAAGGCGATATTAATTATATCAGAATATAAATTAAACCAAAACGTAAACCACTATAATCCCATTTTAATAAATATCATGGATTTATTAAAATGAAATTTTATTTATATGCATTCAATGCTTTATTTTTTATGTAAATAACATAAAAGATAGATAGATAGATATAAAAGAATACATAGAACATAAAAGATTTTGCGAGTATGTAGTAGGTTGAGGCCGCCGTGGTGCAAGGGCACAAGCGTGCGTTTATCTTAGCTAAGCTTGTGAGTTCATTTCCCAATCGGGGTAACATTACATTTCCTCGTTCTGGTGACAAGGCAAGCGTCTTAATAAAAACGGAGTGTCTTACGCTAGGTTCAAAGGTTCTCTCTGCCTCTCCTGCTAGGTGCGTGTTGCACAACGTGAACCTAGTAGGTAGATTATTATACTATGGTTTATAACAAATCTGTTAGAAAAAAAAATATTGTTATATTTACGCAATTTTCGAAAGTCGTCATTATTCGATTATTTCGAGTAAATTGTAACAGAAAAAAAACTTGGGCTCGTCCGGGATTTGAACCCGGGACCTCTCGCACCCTAAGCGAAAATCATACCCCTAGACCAACGAGCCGCTTGACAAATATTTCGGAATAAATAACCAATATAATATGATAAGTATAAGTTTGTTAGTTATCTTTATTAGTTGATCATTTTATGGCTTCCATTAATTATATTTAAAAAAATATTGATAATGAAAGATATACGTACATACTATATTTTTATTACAATGATAAAATAACATTAGTACTATTAGTATTATTTAGTTCAGTACAATAAATTATTTTTTCATTTTCGTTCTCGCATGATAGACTGCGGCGTTTAGTTCCCCTATTGTACCTGGGAACCTATTGTTAAAACAATCCGTTCCCTATTAAGACACTTACTTTTCCTACTTTCCGAGGGCGCAAGTTCCAAAAACAAAACTCTTTAAGTAGTATAGTCTATAATTTTTGCGAACCCGACGTTACGAAGACTTTATAGTTTACAGTAGTCCGTGGTCACGGGTAGTCAACCCATAAAAAGTTTTTTTTTTCTCTCTCTCTGAACCATTTCCTTTGTAATGGCATTTTAATATCTCTGAAAGTAAACTTCCTTTGAACCTCAAACTGTTTCGTACCCTCACTTTGACTATTTAACTATGAACATTGCACCTAACCTGGGCTATCTAAATGTCATACATGGCTTAGTTTATAAGAAAGGTTTATAATATGTTTAGATCAAATATTATCGACATACATATACATACATGTATATGTATGTCGATAAAACTAAATATTTCATATACATACATGTATACGAAATATTTAGTTATTTTAATATACAAATATGTAGTAAAGCTGACGCTCTCAGATTAGAGCTTATATAAAATTGGCAATAGTGGGACTCGAACCCGCTCTTCTTGTTTTTCATCCAAGCGATCGACAATTTTATTTTTTATATATATATATAATAGATATGTCAATATCTTTTATATTTATTCTTTCACTGCACTCTATTATAAGAATCTAGAGCTCTCGATTCTTTGCTGATATAGAGATTTTATATGGAAATTCTAATATAAGAGTTTTGTACGAAGCAGAATTATAACATAGTTGCTCAACGTTTGATGATTAAATATTTTTATGAATAACAAAAAAACTACGGAATTATTTAATATGTTGCTTATATAGCTATTTTATAATAAATATTTAAGATTCAATATATATTTATTCTACAAAACTGAAATGTATGGAGAATGTTATATTTAATAATAACGTTTGGTAACTTAAAACTTAATATTTGTACACTGCTATTTTACTCTCAGTTAGAGGTATGGTTGAACTATCAGAAAATTTACAATATTTTATAAAAAATTGCTAAAAATTAATCAACATCACACCTTTTCCCAACACAGAAAGGAAAGTAGAGGGAAGCTAATGTTAAGAATCTCCGTTACACACGCCGCCCAAACTTTGATACTTTTGAACGAAGGAACTGAACGCCAATATTTATCTGCTAGGGCGAAGAAATGAAAATAGAACTGATTACCATCACTCTTACTCCCAGAAGCTGATGGCGTTTTCATTACATCAAAATCGAAATATTATTAAAACACATTGCTCCAAGACATTGGTATTAGAAGAGGTCGAAACGATCCCTTTTCAGGCTGATGTTTGGAAAATGTCAATTTAAATTTACTAATACAATTTCCGTCTTGCCACATAATAAGGGATGGGTTCGGCCCACATAAAGTGCAAAATCGAGTAATATATTTCCATTATATAAAATCTTAGAGTTGTTTATGTAACGTATATACATTAATATAAATATAATTTTTTTTTAGCATTACGCTGCTTACAGCACACAACAGGGTAGGCAGAGGGAACCTAGTGTTAAGACACTCCGTTCCAAATTCCGCCGAATTCTGGAGGCCTTGCAGGCACGTAATAAATATAAATTTAAATAAATATTTAATTTCACAAGACAACAAAGATACAAGACACGACAGCGCTCTATACAAGTTAGTGTGCTATATACGTTCTTCCGTTTTCGGCTGACATCTTATGTTGAGTGGCGGAACTTAACTCCGCGCTTTCTAATATTGTGTTGTTAAATAGCCCTTCAAACTTATTTAACATTAGATTCTCAACTTTTAACGCCGCAAAATTAACATAGGCCCTGTCTTGCATAAAAAAGACATATAATTTAACTTTTTCTCGCAATATAAAATGTAATAAGTAACATATTCCTTTTTATCATTACAGAGTAACATTTACTGAGCCAGAAACACAATTGAATAGGTAAATAAATTTCAAACACTAACTAATTCGATTATATTCTATACCTATTCTATACATTTATGGTTGAATCCTAAGAAATTATAGCCTTAAAAGGGAAGTAAAATTATAGCTGCTAGTTCAAGTGAGGTATCGATGAAAAGGCTAAGCTAAGCTTGTATTTCAGAAAAATGGGGGGAGATCCCATAGAGAGTTCTGTACCAGTTTCACGATTTAGAGTCAACGGAAAGTACAATTTATAAAAGGAGACAAAATTAGTTCTGCACTCGTTTTGTATGAAATTAACTAAAACTATAAGTTCTTCTCTCTTGTCTCTTTCTCAATCTCTTCTCTTCAGTTCTCATTTAATACCAACTGCCATAATTGTAAGTCAATAGGAAGTACCCTATAGGTTTTTTATTATACGGCGGTTTACATACAAAATACAAAAAAATTATGCATGACTGCGTTGACTTAGAAGCTTGTTTTTCTTTCTGAGGTACCGTAGACCTAAATATTTAATATTAATTTCACAATCAAATAGGGGCTTCGTTGTTTTTCTTTTGATATACAGAAGTGTATAAAGTAGTCCTTTACCACCCTAGATACACAAAAAGTAGAATTACAAGTTGACATACGAATTAAAAAACATAATATATACGAGTACATAAAACATTTGTAAATATATCATACAATTGAGCTTGTATGAAGAGTCCCCAATTAGAGCTCGACTACAAATAACCCAAGTGGGTGTGCAGGTACGAAAAACGTGACTTCCCTTCGAAACAGTACGTTAGAAATGTATTCTATTGTAAATTCCATTGTAATTATTCGTCCCAGAATATAAAAATATATATTCTCTAGTAAGAATTGAACTGTTAACCATCGTGTATATTCTAAATGAATGGCCAGTATGACTACTAAAGTTTTTTTTGTTTGAAATATTTCTCGTTAGCTTCATACATCTCCCAAACGGTACAAGATTTCATACAGATTATTTGGTGGAACCCAACGCCGCGCCTTTCTTAAGCGGGGATTTTAAATAATATTTCGAAAAAAGGTTATTTTCGTATTCGCTTCACATAGTATTTAACCAAAATTTAAACGAAATGGCGTCATCAAAGAGTAAAAGAAATAAGTACATGTAGTATCAACATAAGATAAAATCTAAATCGCGTTCCTACCCTCGAATCCGGTCCAGACCGGATATATCCGGTGCGATAGTACTAACCCAACCAGATCCAGACTTCAACAATAAATCTTTTGACAATTACCTAACGAGCTTACTGTACTAAATTCCTTTTGAAAATTTTATCAGCGAAAATGTCCATTCAATATTCGCTTTTTAGGAGACTTTTTAAAATAATAAGTGTCTGCTTGTTTAACCAAACAAGGGAAAAGTAGAAAGATCTCAATTTGATTTTGATTCGATTCATTCTTGATTCATTTGTTACATTAGTACTTGATTCTTTTTTTAATTAAATACTGGCACTTCTCATGTAGTAAGTGAATCATTCATAATTATAATTCGGTCCAGTTCTAACAAAGTAATGTATGAGAAAATCACATAAGTGACAGCATTAAATATGCGGACCAACAACTGAAATTTAACTTTGTAATTTATTGTTTTAGGTCGGTTTATTTCTGTTAAAAAACATAGATACTGCATTTTTGTTTGCGAAACTCTTTGTTATTCCTAAATAAGCATAAAAATGTAAGTACGTCCTCTTTTCCCTTAAAAATAAAAAATGTAATCTATTTTTATGTGTTTTTTTTTTAAATATTTATGTAATATTCTTTCGACAGGAAGAAACTAAGTCGTCTGAGCAACAGTTCTCTTATCTCCACTCCTCGTCGAAGATTCAGGAGCGCAGCATCCGCAGCTAGGTTCACCATATTCAGGGCGAACAGAGCTGGCAAGATGCGAGCCAAGTCCTTCGCGAAGAAAGAGA
>DWNA01001721.1:0-13699 GCA_018249835.1 Heliconius besckei | reverse complement strand
ATCCTCACAAAGTTGTGGAGAATATAAATATATTTTTATACCTGATTTTTAAATAAAAATCTTATATAACTTTTCAGCTATGTAAAATTTTAATGTTATCAAGAACAAAAATACTTTTATATTGAACACAATATCATCATTATTTGCAAAAAAAGGCACACATCCTCACAAAGTTGTGGAGAATATAAATATATTTTTATACCTGATTTTTAAATAAAAATCTTATATAACTTTTCAGCTATGTAAAATTTTAATGTTATCAAGAACAAAAATACTTTTATATTGAACCAATTAATTGAATCATACAATTAGAGGTATCTAATTGTATGGTTCAATAAAATGCAAAAAAGTATTTCAAATGTAAGCATAAAATGTGAATTATAACAAAAAAATTGTTTACATTTATGTGTAATTACATAAAATATTTTACAAAAGCGTAAGTTGCAATTATTTTATCTACAAATTAAGCTAAATGTGGCATTGAGTTCCTCCACTTAACCTGCAATGTCTCAAAAATAGGGTAGTGCATGAGGAGTGGAGTGTCTTAATTAAATATAAAATGCAATTATAAATGTAAGGCAAATATTTCAATATTTGTAATTTTTATTACTGCATACTTTTTTACTTTCTGTTAAAAACAACTAATACTAACATCCAAAATAAGCCCATAATAGATTTAAGTTATGATTATGGACAGTGTGCTTTGCTTTTATATAAAGAGAAAATATGAAGTATTAGAAAGATGTCAATTTACAAATTAATTAATTTTTAAAATTTTTCAAATTATAAGCTAATTCATTATTTAAAAAAGTATATGTGATAGTCATTTCTTAAAGTTCTATCTTAAACCTTAAATTCAATATCATAATTACATGTCAAGACAAAAATGGTGGAGAATGTAAATTTTATGTAAAGTATATTCTCATTATATCAAACACAAGCTAGGATAATATTTCTTACAAAATAATATAATTTACAAGAATATTTCTTACCTGATCGAAAATCCCTTTAGATTTCAATTCATAAACTAATTGATCAACTAAGCGAGGATCACCCGGCATATATTGTAAGTGAGTCATTATAAATATTTATAAATAAGAAATTAAATAATTACTTATAACTATTCAAATTTTAGAGTTTTTATATATCTAATTTAAAGTTGCAATTATTTAAACAAAATGCTTAAATCAAAATACTCTTGACAATTATTTGTCAATGACAACCAAATCAATGTTCTTTTTTTTCCAATATTCCAAATATTGGTAGCATTGACGTTATGTTATACAGCCAAATTATTTTGACAACTAAATGTTCTAATTTATTGGGGTAAATAGACACTTTTATATTCGTATCGCAATGCATATGCTTCAATTATTGTGTTTCTATATAGAAAGACCAAATAATTATAATAACTGTGATTTACTAAGTCCTATTTTTGAAAAGTTAAATATATACTCAAGTTTGAATATCTAGAAAAAACATATTCTTATATTATATATATATATATATACTATTCTTAATAACTTTGTTTCTAAAATGATGTATCAAATAATTATTTTATATGAATATAATGAGACGCATTTGTAAAATAAATAAGCTGGGTACCATGTTATACGGCACAGTACTGCACCGTATCGTATGCAATTACATTTAACATACGACGTTCAAGTATTTCTATATCTACATTTTGATAATCGATACATTAAGAAGGCAACACAACTAAACGAATGTCTGTGTCAGACAAAGATTTAAACTGGACATATCTTTAACGAATTAATTTATTCATTAAAACAAAAAATGAAATTAAACGAAGATATAAAAAACTTACACACTGTTATAGAGAAAAGAGAATATCTTGAGAAAAAGGCACAAGGTAAGCTTCATTTTAAAATACTTTGTAAATCATGTGTTTAACATAGAACGTTTACAGATTCTTATGACATTTATGTCACTCCTGTCACTCAGTTGATTAGGTGTATTTTATATTATAATATAACCTTAATAAATAGTTTTATGTATTGTTTATTAAATGAAAATGAATAAATTGTGCACTTACACTATAAAGGAAATACATAAAGCGTTTCGTGATAAACTATTGACCCCAACAAGCTTCGCCGATTTGTGTATTCAGAGAGCCGCACAAACGAGTGAACTTAACGCTTATATATGTCTGACCGACGAAATAGCCGAAAATCATGCTATTGAAAGTGAAAAACGAGTATATATTGATAAAAAAACTAAACCTTTGGATGGAATTACTATAGCCATAAAAGATAATTTTTGTACAAGAAATATTCTCACGACTTGTGCTTCGAATATGCTTAAAAAATTCGTACCCACTTACGATGCCACTGTATATTCACGACTTGTTAATAATGGAGCGTGTTTAATCGGAAAAACTAACCTAGATGAATTTGCTATGGGAGCAGGGACAGTTGATTCAATTTTTGGCCCAACTCGTAACCCTTGGAGTTACGGTGAAGACTGGAGGATATCTGGTGGAAGTTCTGGAGGTAGCGCAGTTGCTGTAGCTACTGGCTCATGCATAGCTGCTATAGGTTCTGATACAGGGGGCTCAACTAGGAACCCAGCTGCTTTATGTGGGGTTGTAGGACTTAAACCTACTTATGGACTAGTTTCACGCTATGGTCTTATACCTTTAGTTAATTCAATGGATGTACCAGGATTATTGTCAAGAAATATTGATGATTTATCAATGATACTCAATTGTGTGGCTGGCCCAGATATTTTAGATTCTACTACAATTAAAAAGGAATTTAAACCAATCAGTATTAGTGAAGATTTTGATTTATCTACTATTAAAATAGGTATTCCTAAAGAATATCATTGTTCTGGGATGAGCAATGAAGTCTTAGATGTATGGCAAAATGTAGCAGATTTGTTAGAAAAAGAAAATTGTCAAATAAGTACAGTTTCATTACCTCATACTTCGGTGTCTATTGCAGTCTACTCAATTTTGAATCAATGTGAAGTTGCAAGTAACATGGCACGGTATGACAGCTTAGAATATGGCTTAAGAACTTCGGAAGATTACTCGACGGAAGAATTATATGCTTCGTCACGAAGTGTGGGCTTCAATCAAGTTGTCAGATCAAGAATATTCACTGGCAACTATTTTCTATTGACTAGAAATTATGAAAAGTATTTTCTTAAAGCTTTAAAATTGAGAAGATTGATTGCGAATGACTTTAATAATGTATTTCTAGGGGATAGTTCAGTAGATTTGTTATTAACACCTACAACTTTAAGTGAGGCACCTTTATATAATGATTTTGTGTCTAAAAATAATAGAGATCAGTGTGCATTTCAAGATTATTGCACTCAACCAGCCAATATGGCTGGTATACCAGCATTGTCAATACCAATAAGATTATCTAAGAATAACATGCCATTGTCATTACAATTAATGGGTCCCTCATTATCTGAGGAACTGTTACTTAATGTAGCAAAGAAAATTGAATCATTAATTCAGTTTCCTAATATAGAGTTTGAATAAATTGTTCTATTTAATAGTTGTAAGTGTGTAAATAAAATTATTGTTTTATATTTTTTTATTTTTAATTACATATTTTTATTACTATAACAATTAGTGAATGATTCAGTGAATGCAATCTTATACCGCGCGCCGTTCCTCTGAACTTAGGATTAGTTTAGGCCGAGATAACCTAGATAACCTCGTATAACATTGTCTGTTGATTGCTGGAACACCTTGACACACGTCTTGTTACCATACTAAGGAAATGATAAAGAATTCATTTCCCCGATTGGAAATTAAAGCCACCACCGTCGCGCTTACTTTCAGACACAATGCCACTGCGCAGCGACGACCTCAATTATTTAATATTTATACAAACCTTTAATTACAGGTTTCCTCACAACAGAAACGCTAAAAAAACTCAACATCTCATTGGAAATTCTACCTCAAAAATGTCAAAATTTGTTAGAACAAATTGTCGAACACCAAACTTTACTTTACTTATTTGAAATAAATAATTTAGATTCGACAGCAATATCTTTATATCGTTCTAAAGAAATTTCAAATAAATTACAAGACGATTATGCAATTTTAAAATTGAAACAGAAAAATGCTGAATGGCAAGCGAAAATCGATAGAAAAAATAAATTTTTGGATAGAATTAGAAGAGAATTGGTTAATTCTAAGGAATCACTGTCGAATCGTACTCCGAACCCTGATAATATACAAGAGCATATCAGACAATTGAAGCAGAAACTTGCTGCGTATGAACAAAGCTATGTTAAGGCGAAGGTAATTTTTTTTAGTTTTGGCGGCCCTGAATTTAGCTGTATTATATGGCTGCGCAGATTTGATTTTAGGATTTTGCATACTTTTCATTATTTTCTTTCCAAGTGAAAATGGTGCACAAATTCAGAACGCTTAATATTAGTATGGCCACGACTTGTCGATCACACTGTACTACTCTAGCGGAGTGAGACATTGTCTTACTAAACCCTCCCAAGTGCGGGTTAAGCCCATAATAATAACGTCATTCCTAACACTAGGTTCTCTGCCAACCCCTGTATATATGTCACCGTAAGATTATGAAAATGGTTAGTTTATAGTCTTACTCAATTCAATTTATAAACAATCCGAAAATTATGAACTCTTTAAACGCTGGCCCTGCTTGGTCGCCTTTACAGCAAAATCGAACAAGACCACAGAGCTAAGAATCTAAAAAAAAGTGTCAATAAAATGTTTTTGTATTATGTGATATTAGATATAAAGTATGTTTGTTCTATTGAGAATATTTTTTATTATATCGAAACTTAAAAATTAAACAATTAAGAATTAAGATTATAAACTGTGACTTTACACTTGTAAATCATATTTGTTTCTCACTTTCCAGAGTAAATCACAAACACAAACAAACACTACACAATCCGTACCCGAGGCACTATCACCTTCATGTGTGTCCTCCCAGATAGCGACCCTCCTCTCTCTCCGCGAGGAGGAGCTCGAGATGAAACAACGAGCTGATGATGTCACATTTACAAAGGAGGCGCGCCATTTGTTCAGCGCGTTGAGGAGGTAGCCGGTTCGATTCCCATGTGGGGGACAATTTGTTTTATATATTTTTATTCGATAGAATATATAATCATTAATTATATAAGATAAAATTAAAGGTTAAATTAACGCTATACGTTACATAATGTATAAAATAAAAAAGTATTAAATAAAGTGTTTTCTTTGATTACGTGTTCGATTACCAATTAAGGAAAAAGTTGTATGCATAGTGTTTTTGTCAGCACCACTTTAAATGAAACCACAGTTTTAACCACTCTAGAAGCCTAATACTAACAAAATAAATAGTAAAATTATCGTTGTAAAGTAAAACGCCCTTTGTCAAGAATGACGCACGCAGCCATAAACTTAAGAGAAATCGCCGCACACGCCTCATTCCGAAATGAGTCGTAGGTATTGGCGGCAAAGTTCAAAGCTGTTTAAACTTTAGTAGTATTTTTGTAGTAATATGAATTTTATGTGTGGATGTGCGACCTCATGTGTGGATATCACACCTGCGCTCCAATAGTGCCATAAGTAAAAAAAAACAAAATATAACTATATATTTATTCGTTATTTATCTTCATTATTTTCTTCAGTTTTATTTTCTTCACTAACACATGGCCATGTACATGTTGTAAATACTTTTGCTGTAATATAAAAAAAGCAATTGTATATATTTTCACTCACTCTTAGCAGGGTAGGCAGACGGAATCTAGTGTTACCTTGTTAAGCTTTAAGCCACTCCGTTCCCCACACCGAAACCTTACGTGTATTGAGTGGCGGAAAACCAAGCTTTGTCTTGAGACTGTCTTGACTTGCTTTGCTTGCCAGAGCGAGGAAATGAAAATAATTTATTTCGCGTGAGCGTCTTACCACTAGGTTCCCTTTACCTACCCACTACGAGTATATGTGGGATACAGCGTTAAGTTGGAAGAAGGACGAACCTTATGAACGAGCCGTGACCGACCTGAAATTAGCTGCGCATATTTCATTTTAGGATAATTCTTACTTTTGATTTTCCTAATTTTGAAATAATCAAAAGGATTGGATGAACATTGGAAGAATGGATTTTTGCGCATTGTGCAGTCACAATGCGCAAAAATCCAGAAAGCCTAACTTCAGAGCGGCCACAACTAGTCGACTGTAGCTACTGTACTCTTACCTTTCATTCTTTCCGTATCAAATTCCTGCGACAACAACATACTATGTTGTCCACTCCCCATTTTACCTTTTAAACCCCATAAAAACGTATTAAACGGCTTAGTATTTATGGAAACATCTTGTTTAGTTTGGAAACACTTGTCTCTGGGTTGTACTGTTTGACAATGGGTGTCAGATCTAAGATGGCTGTAGATAGTTTGTGTTGAATGTGTTTTGCAATTTACTATTGTTGCCTGGAATTATTTAAAACATATTTTATAATTATTTTATATAATTGAGGCCAGTCAGTTGTTTTATAATTATGATAAAAGATAATTTAAAATTTACATGTACTGTGTAGTGGGGAACGGAGTGTCTTCCTTCTGTCTTCCCTGCTGTGTGCAGTATACAGCGTGAAGCCCACGGTTGTGGGTTTGATTTCCACTCGGGAGAACGAACAATTCAATATTTTAATTTATTATTTTTTCGCTCTGATAATGAGGCAAAGAGCGGCGTTGAGATCCGCTACTTAACACACATTGCCTCGAGATTTCGGCGGTTTATGGTTTCTTTACAACAAGCCTGCCTATCCTGCAATATGCGGGATACAGCGTGTATTAAAAAAAACCGTGTCACCCATTGACAGGCGCGTCGTTTCCACTCCCACATATCCCAGATGTAATTTTTCTCCATGTATTGTTCTATTGGATGTGTTTCTGTTTGTACGTCTTTGTGTTCCACTTGAGCTGTTATAGAAAAAATAAATATATAAGTTGTAATGCAATTAATTTTATTTATTTTATAACTCTGGTCATTATGTCTGTCAATATAATGTACGGGTACATACTTTGCGGTATATATTTAGTGACCAAATTCTCTATATTCTTCACCTGCTCGACATCTTCGTGAATATTCAAAAGGTTTATAATGTGCGGATTATTTCTAGCGTACTCCAATACTTCGTTTATGTATCTAAAATGTAAAATAAATAAACATTAACGGTTCGTCGTGATATTGCTTATGATTGTTAAAGTGAGGTAGTTGTGTGTTCCAGTATTTTTGTTTAAATAACTTTATTTTAATATGAAGAGTTAAAATATAATATATAATGAAATAAAAGTTATCAAAATAATTGAAATGGTAAATTCAAGGTACGTAGGCTCAAATCTAGCTATGACAAAATTATCATAGCGAACTACTTATATTAAATAAATATAAATAAACTATTATATCACTTGCCTTTGCGGATCTCTACTAAAATGCGCCGCCATTTTAACACTACAGAACCCGTAGCGATTTCCCTTACATTTAATAAGACCCACTTTCATATTACTCGGTACTAGAGCACCAATGGTCAAACAGAGGGCACAAAAACCTAAAAACTAATGAAAAAAAGTCGAATCAAGTGCGAGTCGGACTCAGCCAAAACGATGCATAAATGCTCGTATCTTTTGATTGCGTTGACTTAGAAGCTTGATATTTTGTGTGCTCCAGGGGACCTGAATGTTTGATGGTACCTAATTTCAGCTTGATACCTCCACGTGATATCAAGAAAATTGGCCGTTACAGACGGAGAGTCGGACAATAAAGTGATCCTATAGGATCTAAAGTAAAATTTTCTTAATAATCCGCCTGGAAGTGAAGTCTTTTGCGCATCTGCGCTCACTCGCGTTAGAGAAGTAAATATAGATAGAGTAAGTCAAAATTTCTAAAATTAACTCTGCGCTGTCATCTACAGCTAACTTCAGGGTCGGTACGACTTCGAGAACATACTGTGTGCTTAACATACCTGTACATATCTCTCAGTAAGACAGCTATCGCTACAACCCACATAATTTTCCAGCGCACCTAGTGACAATCTCTCCGCCATCGACACCTGAGTGTTCATTCTCTCTACATCACTCATAGCTCTCTTGCCTTCCGACATCTTCTCTAGCAGAGTGTAGGGCATTTTCTCTTGTATATTCGATAGTGTGGACATTACTTTAGTGACGGTCGACAATAGGAACATTATGTTCTGCATTGATCGCCAAATACGCCATAGCCTTGTGAATAAAGGCTGAAAAAAATATTTAGTTATAACTTAATTTAATTGAAAGTACAATTTAGACAAAAATCCATCAATATTATCATATTAAGTGACATTACGTACTAAATGAGATTAAAATCAATATACATAGGCAAAATAATATTATCGTAGTATTTGCTATTTTGTATTTGTCATATAAGAATGTAATATACAAAAGTTCATTTTCTCTTGATCACTTAAGTTTTAAGTCGACAAGTAGTAAGTAATTACTTTAATAACAACATTAGAAGCACGTTCTACACATACACACACACACACACACACGAACACGTAATAGTGGTAAGTATTCAAAAACAATAACCGTTCTGAACTTTTCCCCTACTTAGAATTTTTTTATGATTCAAAAATATATATCTTAATGATTGAAATACCCACGTACCTATGTATTATTGTCCACTTTCCATTAATACCGAAACACGCAGTGACAAATTCAGATGAAAAATATAGAACAGATTGTCTAAACACTAGGTTCCCCCTGCCTACCCTGCTATATGTAGGATAAAACATAAAGCTAAAACAACTAGCATAAATAAAATAAAAAACTTACAAAAACAGTAACGACAGGCACTGCAGCCTTATACTTAACGGCCGAATGCAATTCCTCCAGCGCCATCTTTATACTATCCACACATTGGGATCCACTTTGCGCCATACTCTCCACGTCGGATAATAATTTACGTATGTACAATTCATATTGACGATTAAACGCTAGTAGTTCGAATATTTCTTTATAGTCGTCTCTGGAATTTGAAAAAGTTGAATTATAAAATATACGATGGCATATATTTGAACCCGCGTCTCTTGAATCGTAGACTCGAGAGTTTTAGTCTACTTAGAAATGTGTGCCATGGCGATTGTGATTTATATTCAAGCATATGTTGCATACGGCTAAAAAAGTTCTCTGCTCTAAATTTTTACATACTTAAATGTAGATTGGCTGGAAAAACAAAGAAAAAATAAATAAAAAAGAGCTAGCTAGTCATAGTGACAGGCGATTAGCGCCTGTCAAACAGTACGGCGGTGTCAAAGTTGATGAAACATGCATACTTTTATGAAATTAATTAAAATTTTATCGCTTAATTATTACATGTACCAAAAAGAAATTAATTAATTTTACTTTTTTTACACTTGTTAATTCAAATATTTTTTTTACTTTAATTAAACGTACGTGACTCTCGTTCGTGTTCGTCTGTTCCGCGCTTTTGGTTGCACGCTCGGCTTGGGCGGAACGTGACAATGACCGATACTTTTTCGTCATCGATTTATAAGACGTTAACACGTTAAAACAATAAGATATATTAAAAAAACACTAACTCAATCAAACCGGCACATAAACCTCATCCAAACATCGTCAAATACCCATACCCAGTACCCACCTAGTATATTCGTCATCGGTGACGTCATCGTTGCGGAGCACGACCACCGCGTCCGCCACCACCGCGCTCAGCGAGCTCACGCGACGCATCACCGACATGAGCGCGTGAGAGAGGGACGCTATACACGCCTTGCTCGCGTCTATTAGGTTGAATGGCACTGAAATTATTATTTATTAGTTAATAATTAAATATTATATTTGAATTGATACCTATTTAAAATGAGTAACGAGATTTGAACGTGCTACTACAGCTCTTAATAAATTTACGAAAACGCGAGGGCTTGAAAGAGTAAATTTGCTTCATCATATCGGAGTACGAAGTTTGATTGCTAACGCGATGGTAGTAGATTCGATTACCATGAGGGGAATGAATTATTTTCATTAGGTACCCCAAAATGTCTTAAAAATTGAAAGGAACGTAAAATATCGAGTGAACTATAAGAAGCTTTTTTTTCTAGATATTGCGTTTTGAGTGACGTAAGTGAGCTTTATTCATTTTTTGAAAACCCGACGATGTGACGTTTCAAAAACTGTGATACCTGTGGGCACATATACACGAATGTAAAGTGTTAGAAATGTCAGGTCTTTTTCTGGTTTAAGATTATCGTTTAAAATGTGTCAAAATCTATATCTTACTGACTAATCATCACGTTCTGCCTGGAGCTTATGATCGATCATTGGATCGAACTCGCAATCGTCTACAATCAAACGCTACCATTATCGCCTTTTTAATACGTTTATTCTCAGCTTGCTGTATCCCGCATGTAGCAGCGTAGGTAGATGGAGCCTAGTGATAAGACACTCTGCTCCCCAATTTTCGCCAAATTAAAAAAAAAGTCACAGTCTTGTGACCCTATGCCATGACTGGCGTAAAGGTTACAGTTTACTTACAATCAGGTATTCCCTCGCCCCCCTTTTTACAGTCTCTGTTAAACAGTCTAACACCAGATGTTATTTCCATTAATTCATTTAACTGTGCAATTTTTTCCGATCTCGGCAAAGCTGTGAATATTTTGAGGTCCTCTACGGAGAAAACACTTTCTAACGCAGCCATACCTTCTTTTAAAGTCTAAAATTATTTGTATATTAATTTTACTAAACTAACACCTAGTCAAGTGATAGTGCGAGTTCGATTCTCCCTTAACGAGGAAAAGGCGCGGCGTTGAGTCCCATCACTCAACACAATACGTCTTCGTCTCAACATAAAGAACGAAAGTGTTTTAATACTAGGTTACCATGTTCCGTCTGTCTACTCTACTATGTGTGTAATACAGAATCTAAAAAAATAAAGACCTAGCGCATTTACTTAATACAACTATTGTAAATATACTTAACCAAAGAGCATTTTTTAGTTGATAAATGGGCAAAAAAAAATAAGATAGTGTGACATTTCCTGACGCGTTTACAGTCTAATGTAGACTTTCCCTTAAAAAATGTAGTTTTACTAACTTCATAACATACATAGCTATACTTACAACAATTGAACCAGGATTTCCAAGGCCACTAGACAGGATAATATAAATAGATATTTTCCTAAACAACTTCTTAAATCCGGCCTCATCCTCCAACTCGGGGTCCTCCTCCAATATCTCGGTAATGAGTGGTCTGAGACACTGATTTATTGAATTTAAATGCTTATCTATCAGATTTTGTAACTTGTCGTAGCTTGTTTGCATTGTGAATTGCATTTTCATTGTGTTTATTGAGGTTTCGCTACCTGAAATAGTTTTTTTTTAGTTTCATGTTGTATCCCTCATATAGCAGGGTAACTGCCACGACGTAATATAGGTACTACATTCCCCACACAACGCCTCATTTCCGAGGCATTGCGTATTGAGTGGCGGACTTCAACGCCGGATTCGGAATTACCAACTGTCGCGTTTATCATCAGACGATGTTATTGTAGTTTCAAGGCAAATCAGTAAATTAAGTATACCAAAATAATACATTTTATTGAGGTCGTTGTCGACACAGCATCGAGTATCTGTTCCAAGCGCTGTGCAGGATCGATTGTGTGGCAGCTTAAAGCTAAAAAGCATTTCACGCCATCATGAACCTTAACTTTTTAAATGATAATTGTGGGGTCGATTCCCAAAGGGGGAAATGTTTTTCTTTATAGATTTTAGATTATTTTAGTTTGGTAAAGAGAAAGAGCGATCTGTTCCCAAAATTGAAGTCCCAATAGCAATATTTCTGTAACTTACGTGTGAGCATATCGACACAGTCATTCACAAAAAACTCCAAATTATTTCTGTTTATTGTCTTCGCGAACAATCTTCCATATTTAGGATTTAGTAAAAGTAATTCAATCAAATAGATGACGAACTCTGTATCCACTACTGCGGCTTGAGCTTGGCAATTCCTCGTTATTTCATTCGCCATGTTCTTAATAACGTTTTCGTTACACGCCATTTTTAATAAAACTATAAATATAATAAATTTTTAAATTAAACTAATTAATAAACTCGAGTAAAAATATTTAAAAACCGCTTTATCAATGTTGCTACGGCAACGACATTTACGTTTGCATTTCGCCGACATTTCTGTAACAGAAAATAAATAAAAGTACAGTACGGTCGACGAGTCGTGGCCGCCCTGAAATTGCTGTAGATTGCTGCGCAGACTTGATTTCTTTACCTATTGAAGGCATTGCAACCAAAACAAAAGCAGAAGGAACCTAGTGTTAAGATATTTCCTTCTCATTAGGACACTTCCGTTCACGATTTTCGGCCGAATTCTGGAGATATTAAGTGTTGACAAGTGGCGGTACTTTGCATTGACACCAGTGAGCAAATGTGTTCTGTAGATACCAGTGAAGAAATGAAAATATTAAATATTTCATTTCCCCGAGTGGGAATCGAACGTTCGCGTCACGTTTTCATTCACACGCCCATGCCCCTGCGCTACGACTGGTCCCTGTTTTTCAGTGTTTATGTAGATAACAATGTTATATTCGCAGTTGTTTAATGGAAATTAAATCATAAAACAGCTCAGTACTCATTTATTTACCATGTTTTAAGTGATGTAATCCTTTAATCACGGTAAGTAGTACCTCTAATTTAATGTAAAATAAAGATATTTACTTATTTTTTTACAATATGCTGAATAGAATATACAGGATAGGGTAGAATAATACTAAATATATGCGTGCGACGAGTCATGTTTTTAGGTAATTTATAAAGTAAGAAAAAAAAACCACACAGATTTCAAGTCTTTTATTATCCTAAAGTCCCTCTGGGATGCATACAACCTTTAAATCTAGCGCACTAGATTCACATACTTATATACTAATAGTACATACAGTAAACACGAAAATACTTTGAAATAATTTCAAAATTATTTTTTTATAAACTCAAATTTACTTATAAATATCAATTAATTAGATTTGTCACTTTTCCAAGCAACAAATGGCCACCCATCATAAGGCAGCTGTTATATTGTTTCACCATAGATGTATGGGAAAAAAGGTATTTAATATGTCCATTAAAGAAATGCAATATAAGGATTATATTTAAATCTATCGAGCTATTAGTTTAGATAATTATTTTATTAAAAAAATGTATAATAAAAAATATTTATTTCCTTTGACAATATACAGAAGTGTATACAATAATTATTCTTTATATATTTTTTTCTTCAAACTGTATCCCGCATATAGCAGGAAAAGCAAAGAAAACCTAGTGTTCGTTAGCACTTTTTTGAAATATTGCATGTTGAGCAACGGAACTCAACGCCGTGTCGTATCTTCTTAACTAAAGCGACGAAATAAAAATAATTCTCTTCCCCGAGTAGTAATCGAACGTACAATCATCCCGACAACGGTCAAACGCCGTGTACTTCATTTATTAGAAAAAGGTATAAAAAAAATATAGTACTAAAAACTAATAACTAGAAATCTAGAAGTCTTGTTATTGAACACACAACACAAATAGGGATTTAAGAAGCTGCAGAGAGATCATATATTGTATGGTCAAATTAAATTGTATGTATCATTCATCTTATACTATAATAATTGCATATTTTATTTATATTATAACATTTCTACTTTATA
>DWNA01001720.1:0-13699 GCA_018249835.1 Heliconius besckei | reverse complement strand
TTCCCTCTGCCTACCTTTCTGTGTGCGGGATATATCGTGAAGCTGATTTATTTTATTTTATTAAACCGTACTATTCATTGCACTAAGTTACATCACTACAAACAAGATTGCATTTTAACTTCTCGCTCCTAATTGACATTAGACAAAATTATCAATCAAAGACATTAAATCTAATGTTTACATTTTCAGCGAGCAAAAAAACTAAAAGAAGTAGAACGCGAACTTCTAGAAACAGAAGCGCAAGAGAGTCACGAGGCGAAACAGAAGATACTGACAGAAGTTACTAAAACTGTTTTCCACATTTACTTTGGAATTTTGAAAACAGCTCCTCACTCTCCACTTTTGGAAGCCACGCTTGATGGATTGACTAAGTTAGTTTTATTCTAATATATACTTGCTATGATTATAATATGTACTGCACCAGGGTGTGACTGTAACGCGACGATTGTGGGTTCGATCCCCACTTGAGGAAAAAAGCGGTGTCGAGACAAAAAACGGCGTTGGGTTCCGTCACTCAACACGTAATGCCTCCAGAATTCGGCGGAAAGTGGGCAACGGTATGTCTTCATAGTAGTTTCCCTTTGCTGACCCTTCTGAGAGCGGGATACAGCGTGAAGTCGATTTGAAATCAAATCAGCTTCGTAGGTTTTAGTAAAGCAACTTCCCTCCATAAATCAACTGCCAGCATCACTTGTACCAAAAAGTATTATTCTTTCAATTTGCATATTTTGATTGCATACAAAAGACCATTTATACGAGTATGCGCTACTGCGCGTTGTTTTTATTAAGTGGAGCGATAGATGAATTTCATGCGAAGCGAATCAAGGTTCGAAGCTTCGCGTCCTATTCAATTATATTATATCGTTTTACCGAACATTTTTATATATTCTCTTACACACATAATAATTTACATTTCATATATTTTCTCATTTCCAGATTCGCATCAACAATCAACCTGGAGTACTACTCTGAGCTAGTGTCTCTCCTATCCCGTTTGTTGCGTGATTCCCGCATTAGCCCGCGCCGTCGCGTGCTGTGCGTGCGCACCGTGTTAGCGCTGCTGGCGGCCGCTGACGCTCTCAATGTAGACCCGGCTGTGTTTCATAATTACTTATATGCTAGTTTACTGGGAATACATGCTGGTAAGTAACAGGTTAAAATCCTGGGTCTCCTCGTTAAGTTTTTATTAATTTCTTTTAAATTCACGCTATAACCCGCTCATAACAAGGTAGGCAGAGGGAACCTGGCAACTTAGTGTTAAGATACTTTGTTCCTATTAAGAATGCATTGCTAAGTTCTCCGTTGTTCCGCTGAATTCTGGAGGTATTGGTTTTTGAGTGGAGAAACTCAATATATTGAATAATTAATTTCCTGAAACTTTTTAAATCATTCTTATCATTTTTTAATAAAAATATTAATAAGGGAAGTTCCTAACTAATTTAATCACAATAATGTGTTTATTTGCATTATAATTATTTTTGTACGCCTTAAATTATTTATGCATAAAACTACAAAATCCAAAAATATATTTATTTTTATCTATATAAATATACACATCAATTAATTTTGTTAAAAAAAATTTACAATTTTAACAGGTTCAACACAAAACGAAGCGCCACCAGCTATAGAATCAATATGGTTGCTCTCACAGCGAGGTCGGCGTGTCTCAACTAATTTACTTCGAGCGTTCGCCAAACGCGCTACAACCGTCGCGCTCAACACGCAGCACCACTGCGCTATAGCCCTTCTATCTAGTCTACGGTTGTTATTGAGACATTTACCTCCTGGATCCCTTTTAGAGGATGATTTGGAAGAAGCTATAAGGTATCATCAGCCTTTGTCAAAATGACATGACTCAATAATAATTTATAATTACATCTACAATTGAAACTCAAATTATATCAAAATATTAATTAAATGTTGCCAATTGTTTTATACATATTGTTAATCTATATATATATATATATATATATAAAATGACTTGTCCTCACTGACTGAGGTAAGACGCACGCACAGCCGTAACCGCTGTGCGTAGAAATGAAATTTGGACAAAAGTTTACTTTCATAATCTGGACATCCACTAAGGGATTTTGAAAAATTTTCACCTTAAAGGGGTGAAATAGGGATTCAAAGTTTGTATGGAAAAAATTGAAATCGGCACCTATTTTTATGAAATTTGAAAATTAGATTTTTAATTTAAAAGTATTTAATTGAACACGTGTTTCATCGTTTTCTAGAATTCTCGCCCCAAGGGTGCAAATAAGGGGTTGAAAGTTTGTATGGAAAAAATCTTAAATTGCCACCGATTGTTATAAAATTTTATATTTAGACTCTTAAAAATATTTCATTGAACACATGTTTCATGGGTTATTAGTTCACCCCTAAATACGCAAGCGACGCTGCGCGCGTCCGCTAGTTGTATTATAAATTTGATATATACTTTTCTTACACAAGAGATATAAACTTAACTTTTTTAAATATAAATGGTTGTAAAAAAAATACATTTAAATATTTAAAAAAAACTCTTCCGAGGGTTGGAAGTGTCCAAGCCTTCGGTGGCTAGGGCTCCAGAGAGGAACCTCCTCACAATACGTGCTGTCTCCGGTTCTTGATCCAACAGCTAAGCGATAACCTCTTAAGAATAGATAATATATTTTCTATGTAAAAGTCAAAGAAATAAAGTCTATTATTATTATAAGGTATCAGCCATTGTTGGAGTCTCCGGAGCATTCTGGAGCGTCCGGGGCCAGGGTTTTGGAGTTAGTGACCTTGAAGAGACATTACCATGTGGGTGTGAGACAGGCGGCCAGTTCGTTGTTGAATGCGAACGGTAGTTTTCCAACTGATTTTGGTGATTTGTAAGTTTTTTTTTGGTTGGTAGTGTTGTTTTTATTGAATATGTAAAATATGGTCGAAAAGTTGTAGCCGCATGGTTGGTTTTAAGGATGTTTCTTTCTTTTGAATATTTTATTCCTGAGGGCGAGTAAACACTGCGCTGAAGTTCAGAAGGCATGGCACAACTTTAGGCCACAACTTGTTGACCGTGCTGTGTACTAATAGTAAATGTTGTTAAGGGTTTTTTTTTATTATTTAGCTTTTTTTTTGTAAAATCTTTGTCTTAATTGTGGATTTGAGTGAATGTATTTAAATTGTAAACTTTTAAATTAATAAATAAATTTCTAAAGATATTTAATAAATTTTCAAAATATATTTTTGGCAGTTTGGCAGCAGAACTCCCAAGTTTTTTTTTTATTGTTTGTTCCATGTCAGTCTAAATTATTTTATAACTTTGCATCAAACCACCAAAGTGACCAAAGCGTAGACCTCAGTGATGTAACCACTGACTTCTCTCTGCATTGTTTAAATATATATTTGAACCTAATTTATTCCACAGAACACCAATGCAAATCCTCGAGCAATACGACGGATCACAGATGTCGTTTAAACCCGCAATACCGCCGCCAACCCACGACCCCCTCCATACTAACAAGAGCAAGACAACCAACAACTGGGCTGTGGGGGACTTTAGGAACTATTGTGTGGCCATTGAGGAGAAAGTCGATTTGAGATTTAATGAAAATGTTATTTGATTATGAAATAAATGTATTGAAATTATTGTAAGTTTTTCTTTATTAAAAATTTACAACTAAAGAGATATATTTGACGCAAATTTCTTTAAGGCTAATTAATCATATAGATTGTATATTAAAGCTTGATCTAAGCCAGAGGTTTCCGAACTTTTTTCTTTCTATTGTCCAGTTCAAAATTTAGTTATTTGCTCTGGTCGGTACAGCATGCATTTCTACCATATTCTTATAAATCTACAAAAAATGTAAAGAAAAGATTTTGCTTGGATTTATTGATTATATCCATTAGTGTGTGGCTGTGACAGCGCGTACGCTAGAAAGAATGAATTTCGAAACACCGTAGTGTACCTGTGCGTGAGTCAAGGACCTGCGTATTATAGGAGTAAATATTGCAAGTAATTCTATAATGTTTTCACGTCCATTTTTCGAAAGAAATGAAAAGGAAACTAAGAAGCAAACAAATGAAATATTTAAAGAATTTAATTAATTTGCCATTTAATATATTCAGTTTAAAACCCTTTGCACTTCATTGTCGCCATATTTGCGACATTAAAAAGCTAAGAGTGCAAAGGGTTAATATACAACATTAAAGCTTTATCTAAACCATTGAACAAAAAATCAACAGTAAATAATAAAATAGTTTAACATTATTGTATTAAAATAATCTTTATTCCTTTAAAGCTTTTTACAAATCAAAAATAATAAACATATCATAAAAATATTAACGATTTGAGGTGTAGCGATGAGTTTCAGCACTTAAAATGAAGAATGGAGTGTCTAAATACTAAGTTGCTTCTGCTACATGCGTGCAAAGCGTGAACTTTAAAAAACTACATTTCATTATTATTATTATTCATTGTCCCAAAGCTTTCTCCCACTCCGCTATACTCTTTGACATTAGCTGTGTGCGGCGTTCCCACGCTGTCTCCAAAGTTTGATGGGCGCGCGTGCGTTGTTCTGTTACGTACGTACTTAACTCTTGCAGACGTGTGCGCCATCTGGAGAAAAAATCAAAAGTTATAACAATCACAATTCGATTATCTCAATTTCACCCTTTCTTTAGGCCAGTCGTGGCGCAGGAACACAGAGTGTGACTGTAAAACCCACTGGTTGTGGGTTCGATCTCTACTTGAGGAGATGAAATATTTATTTAAATGTATATTTCCATTTTTCGCCCTGGTGCCGAGGCAAAGCGCAGGGTAGAGTTCACGCAATGCCTCCAGAATTCTGCGGAAAGTGGGGAACGGAGTGTCTTACCACTAGGGTAGGGTACCCACCCTCTGCCTACCATGCTGTGTGCGGGATACGGCGTGAAGCTGCTTTTTTCATTTTTTTGTTGGCAACACTCACTCTTGGTCTTCCCGCTCCGCTTGACGTAGCTCAGTCTGCGCGCGCGCGTGTTCTTCAGCGGACGCGTGCAGACGGGCGAGGCGCGCACGGTGCTCGTCGAGGCGCGCGGCGGCGAGGGCCGCGGCCGCCGTCTCCGCGCGCTTGTCGGCGTCCAACGCCACCGTCTCCGCGGAGATGGCCGCCTTGAGCTCCTGTATTTTGGCGCGCCTCTCGTCCTGTAAAGATTGTGGATTTTTACTGTTTTTATCATGTTAACGTTAATATTATTTTAATATATTAAAATATAAATATTATAACCAAAAGCTTTTCTACCTATTGATATAAAAAAACCAATAATAAAAAAAATATACCAAATCCGTGGCCCGTTTCCGAGCGCTTGCCGATTTTTCCTTCGCCAAGGCAGCTCGACGCGCCGTCAACGTGGCCACTTGCTCTTTCAAGACACCCACTGCTTCACTCACTTGATATGAACACTCTGGTTCCATTAACGAACTGAATAAAAAAATAGCTAATATACAGAGTGTTTTAGTCATCACAACTTTAAATGAAACCACAGTTTTAACTTCTCTAAAAAAGAGATTTCGCCAAAAATCAGAAAGTGATTTTTTCAAGTGATTTTTGTAAAATAAAACGTTATTTGGTAAGAACGACGCACGCACACGTAAACCCTTTATGCGGTACACACACATAAATCTATTAAAGGTCCCTTTAATAGATTTATGTGTGCGTACCGCCGCACACGCCTCATTCCGAAATTACATAGGACTCGTCCTAGGTATTGCCGATAAAGGTCAAAGTTGTTTAACCCTTGCTAGTATTTTTGTTGTAGTAAATAAGTTATATGCTGCTGTTTCAAAAAACAAGAAAAATACATACTTTTCATCGACAGCCAACGCTGCAAGAGCTGGGAACTGTGACGACAAGTGTATCAATCCTTGTTTGTATTCCACACAACTGTCGAGCGTCTTCTTCTGCCACAGAGCCAACTCAGTCTCTTTGCTGAATATCATCTGATATAAGAAAAATATAAATTAGTGGAATAACCTTGTTATTTTTATTTTGTATAGAGAATTTTAGATAGAACTTAAGATTTAGGATAGATAGAGCCAGCCGGTGGAGTATCTCAACACTAAGTTTCTTCTGCCTATTCTGGTATAAACAAATAGAAGACCCCACCTTGGCAATCTGTTCCGCCAACGCCGTTTTGGAGTCGTGAACCCTCCGCGCGTAGTCCACCTCGTCCAGAAGACGCGCGCGCTCCTCCTGCGAAATGGCCTGCTGCTGCAACGCGCCGCGCACGGCGTCCAACTCTGCGCTGTGGTCAGACGTACGGAGACTTAGTGCTACAATATAAAACTATACTATAAATAAATAAAAAGAACACACGATTCGTTCTTATCGTGAATTAATGATGTGTGAGAGGGCCATGTTTTTTTTGTTGTTGTTAAAACAAAAAAATAACATGGCCCTCTCATTTATCCGTTCACACTTTCACACGCTTTTACCTTTTTCACATATAAAAAAATTTAAAATAAACACAAAAATAATAAAAAGGTAAATTGCTTCGAAAAAACCAACGTTGTTGTTGGTTCTTTGTCCAGGGTCCTGGTCCGGGTCCAAAACCAGGGTTTTCAAAAAGAAAAAACGAAACCAAATACTAACGTGGCCCTCTCGATCTCAACGTCAACTGCCTTGATGGCCTCCAGGTTGTCCTTCACCTCGGTGTGGCACGCGGCCAATTGTGCGCGTGTATCTCGGCGCGCGGCCTTTTCTGCCCGCAGCGCGGCCTCAAGTGCCTCGTGGCGCTGCGTGCTGCGCGCCTCGTTCGCGCGGCCCTCCTCGTCCACGCCGTCGTCTAGCGCCTGCTTGTGTTCTGGAATAAGATGCGGCCTGTAGTCATTATGACTTAAAGTAAAAAAAAAAATCGGACTGCATATGGAAGGCTCCGTACCAATTTCTGGATTCAACAGGTATTACAATTGAAAATTGACAAACTTAAGCCTGCGGACATATGCACTCATATAGAACGCAATGAACTACAATTATAAGTTTTGTAATGTTTTTTCTAAGAAATACTTTTAATTCGTAATTTTTCCTTTATCTGTGCTATAAGACGTTGCTTCGTACCAAATTTCACGACTCTGAGTTCCATTGCGAGTTCCGAAAATTTTCGGCATGTTTATGCGTTTATTACGCGAATTGGCTTAGATGATCGATTTTTTTCACAGCTCCACAGGACAGCTGACCTAAGTATCTATATATATAAAAGGACTTGTCCTCACTGACTGAGGTAAGACGCACGCACAGCCGTAACCGCTAATGGTAGAAAGGTGAAACTTAGACAGATGTTTACTTTCGTAATCTGGACATCTACTAAGAAGGGATTTTGAAAAAATTTAACTCTAAAGGGATGACATAGGGGTCGAAAGTTTGTATGGATTTTTTTTTAAATTGGCACCGATTTTTATAAAATATGAAATTCAGACTCTTAAAAATATTTAATTGAACACGTGTTTCATGGTTTTTAGAATTCACCCCCCTAAAGGTGCAAATAAGCGGTTTGTATGGAAATTTTTTTAAATCGCCGCCGATTTTTACAAAATTTGAAATTTAGACTTAAAAATATTTCATTGACCACGTGTTTCATGGCTTATTATAATTCATCCCTAAGGGTGCAACCAAGCAGGCGAAGCTGCGCGCGTCCACTAGTTTGGTATAAGTTTACTTGATACCTCCACGCATCCCTGAGAAAAAGTTTTAACAAACGGATGGACAACAAAGTGATGCTATAAGGGATCCGTTACTCCCTTACGAGGAACGGAACCCTAAAGATGTAATAACTTATACAATTTTTACCAATATTAATATAAAATAGAGCATAACTCACCCTTAATAATCTGATGTAATTCTGCGATTTTTTCGTCATCGTCACCCAGTAAAGACTTGAGTTTCTGCAGGTACTCCTCCGTCAAATCCTCAAACTGAGAACCCGGGTCTTGGAACCTACAGTAACAAATAAATTTTATCGATATCTTAATATCTTTCTCGATATCTTGATTTATCCACTAAACGCGACTGGTTGTGGGTTCGAACCCCACTCGAGGAAATAAAATATTTATGTAATTATATATTTCCATTTTTTCGCTCTGTAATAGAGGCAAAGCGCAGCTACTCAACGCGCAATGCCTCTAAAATTCAACGGAAAGTGGGGAACAGAGTGCCTTAACACTAGATTCCCTCCGCCTACGGCTGCTGCAGTGTGCGGGATACAACAAGAAGCTGATTTATTTTATTTATTTAGTAACTCTAACACCATTTATCTCCATCTGCGTGAATTTTATAAGAGACGGTTAAAACATGTTATTAACAAACTTTTATTAACTTCGGTCGTATGTACGGTTAGTAAGCAAAACTTTGAACGCTATTTTGACAAACTTCGAAACGTCGCACAGTGGAGCCGATACCCCCAAAACTTACCGAAAATTCAATAATTGAAAGTGATTTCAGGAAATATATTATTTATTTAGAATACTAACTAAGTTATAATTTGACAATTATTAATGAAATGCTTTATAACAAACTCAGTTTGTTATAAAATTGAAGTGAACGTAATTATGTAATGTCGATAAGTTATTTACTTGCTAATAATTGACTTGCAGTTAAGAGTGATTATGTAGTACACGACAAGACAAGAAGATTACTCAGTCTAATTGTGCACTATAACGTTATTCCATTTATTTGTTAATATTTAGTTCTTTATTTACCAAGGGTTGCTTTTAAGAGATTTCTTGAAGAAATAAGGCCGCCTTCCCATACATTTTATTAATATATATTGTTAATAATAACAATATACTGTTATATGTATTTTTGTATTTCTTTTTTTCTGTATATAATAAAGTATATTCTATTCTATTCTTCTTTATAATGCCACATATTGCATATCTTTATAGCCATAGTCGAAGATGTCATCTAACTTCCTTTAATTTTATTTCATGGGTCCGAATCATTAACGCCATTGCCCATAAGACGTTGTACGAAATAGTTACGAGAAAGAGCAAGACTAAACGCTATATGGATATACCAATCTCATATTCTTAACTTCTTTTTGCCAAGTTCCTATTCCAAATCAAATCCTGTTATTACAAGTAAATAAAAACCGGCCAAAAACAAACCAAAATATCTTTCAATTCCCTGTTCATGTTGGAAGCTCTATCTTCAAGTAAGTCAATTGACCAATTGATTGTTGCTTCAATATACCGATGATGCTTCAACATATCTTCAGTAGTTACCCTATATTATAACTTTAGAGGTTTTAACTCTTTTGGATAATTTATTTAATAACCTAATTAAAATTATGTGATGTGCCTTTGTAACATTGCTAAAAAATGGTTTTTACGTAAATCTATTTCTAAAAGACATATCAAATTCAAATATTTTTATTGAAAATAAGAAAATACAAGCTTCATTTTTTGAACGTCAAATAATTTACCACCAGTTCACTAAAGTTAATGTTTCAGACCTAAGAAGAACCGGCACCAGAAAATCAGCGGGACTTATTTTTTAAAATCAATTTTAAGGAAATATATATTTAATAATTTGTGACAATGATAGCTTCGAAACCGACTGGAGCGAGCATTTTATTTCCAAGGTGTGTTATCATTTATAATATAATTACTTTGGTAATAACCTTTAACACACAAACGTCTTTTCACATTTTTTTTAAATCGTGATATAGAAAGTTCTCTGACGTTTTCTGTGATCCTATTGTAAAAGCGTACACATTGTCCCATAAATGAATTACAGATTTGATGCAGTTACAGGTGCACTAAGATTAAGCCTAATTAATTCCTGGTATTAATATTATAAGCATCACCAATTTTGGTAAAATCAATAATGATAATAAATAACATTTCCAATAACATATTGAGATGCAACTGTCAATATATTAATTTCTTTAAACTATTATTTAGTTACATTTAATAAAATTCGATCCATTTTTGTTTATATATTCATTCGATGATTCAAAAGTGCTTATAATAGTCTATTTGAATAAAGAATATTTTGAATTTGAATTTCAGAAAGTGTAATTGGTTTAGTTGATTTGATGGTACAAATGAGGGTCTCGTAAACCATACCCCACTGTGCGTTGGATCACTCACATCATTAACTAATCATGACAATGCAATAATATGAAAAAAATATTTAAAAATGTTCTTTTGCCCTACAATTCTATATCTAGAACAAAGCTTAGAATAGGAATAAAAAAAATTAAGTCAAGAGAGATAACTACAAATCCCACTATTTTAGAATGATATTATATCATTATTTTCCTTACCTTAACTCTATAACTAGAAAATAACATTTACAAATATCCAAAGCTTACCGAATCCAACAATTGCCAAGATATTCTCTTCGTAGACAGGCCCAATCATCTTTAGCAATGTACAGCCACTCGTCTGATACTGGAGTGTCCTGTAACATAATTAAATAACTTTTTAGCTTCCACTAAACCCAATTGTTGAAGCAGTTTTAATTTTAAGTTAGATAAGTGTAGTTAAGCAACGGCAGCTGTTTCGTTTATTGCTATTTTTTATATCGGACATCTTGCGTATGTGTCATGTGTGAACAGACGGTCATTTTAATTTTGTTTAAAAAATTATATAATATCGTTAGACTGAGTGCTGATCGGTCACTAAGTTTTGACTTTCATTAAAATCCCAAATTGAAAAATCTCCTATGCGCCATATAAGAATGGCTATCTATATATATTGATCATATGCCCATTAAAAAAGAGGCCATTTTAAGATGTCTTCCCACTTAATTAGTAGAGAAATTAATATATTTAAATTTTTATCATTTTCTCACTCTAGAAACGAGGCAAAACACAATGTGAGTTTAGCCACTCACTCAGAATTCGGCGGAAGAGGGGAATGGAGAGTCTTAATACTACGTTCTCAGATATCCTCTACCTAACCTGTTATGTGCGGCATAATCACGCTTTATGCCGCACATAACAGGTATATAACCCGCTCTGGTATGCAAAGCGCAGAATTAAGTTCCGCTGCTCAACACCCAAAGTTTAACGGTCAATGTGGAATGGAGTATTTTAATAACATATTCCTTCCACTTCATAGGGGGATACAGTAAGAAAATAAAAAAAACACCTTACTTACAATATCATTGACAAGGTCTACAAGATATGAAATGAGGGCCAGCGCGTGAGGGAACGCATGGAGAGTGTTCACCGTACGCAACCACGACTTGGACACCGTTCCGGGGTACAACAGCCTTTTACAAAAGTGGGGTAGCTGGAAAGAGAAAAAAAACTTTATTAATTATGTTTTATTTCAACGATATGTCTAAACTAAAATTACTAATATATGTTTTTGTGTAGATCATTTCTACACAACATCAAAATTCCTGTAAGTCGTCTATATTTCTTGAAATTTATTATTTAGAGAAATAATAAAAAAACAATAAATAAATTACCTTTGTTACGTAATTATCATTGTTCAGTTTGACGTCCCTAAAGATGGCTCCCAGCAGATCACCTACGATGTTAACAAACTGCGTTATAGTGAGGGGCCGTACTAGGGCTTTGCCCCCTTCCCCTCTCGCGGATAGGGCTTCGACTACACGAGCACACGTTAAGCGTTGCCACGCTACGTTTGATATTGTCCTGAAAAATATTTATTTGTATAGATTATAAAGTTATGTCACACAGTACTCCCTTTTACCTCAGAATTAAGTCATTTCACAAGATATTCCAAGAGTCAAAAGATTCTATGAATATTGAACAAGCATGTACAATCAAAAATGCAAAACATTATTTTTGATTAAAGCGCATAAGTATTTATTTTAA
This sequence comes from Heliconius besckei, assembly GCA_018249835.1. NCBI lineage: Eukaryota > Metazoa > Arthropoda > Insecta > Lepidoptera > Nymphalidae > Heliconius > Heliconius besckei. The sequence continues at coordinate 1,900 of DWNA01001720.1, read as the reverse complement.
TTAAATTCTTAGATGAATAAATTAAACTCTTTTAAAAACACCCTTTGAAGCTGCTGAAACATGACTGCAATATTATACAAAATTGTTTAAATAATCATAAGAAAAGAAACAGAAACACAATTGTTTTTATTTTTAGTTTCACGCCGTATCCCACGTATTATATATGTAACGTAAATAAAACAGTTCATAATAAGTATTGTATTGGCTAGGTAGAATGACAGGAACTAAACTTGTCATATATAATTTCAACTTACCCACTTGAATTCACTTTATTATATAACAAAGCAAATAAGTACCTACATTTAAATCTACATAACAATCTTTGACTTTTAAATCTATGACACCCGCATATAGCAGGGTAGGCAGAAAAAAAACCCAAGGGAACCTAAGTGAACCATATTCTTGAGATCTCACTAAGAAAATGAAATATTATTATTTCCTAGCTCTGAAGTAACTGACCAGACAACGGAATGTTGACTAATGCATAGTGAAAATATTTTTTTCCTAACTGGAAATCAAACCAACAACCATGATGTTTACAGTCAGTTGCTTAGCCTACCTTTGGTCCTTAACAGTGGCAAACGCAAATGCTCTTTCAAGGGAACTTTTCCAGTTCCTGTTACTGCGGTCTCCGGAAGGTGTTCTCTAAAGTGTACAAAAAATATTTTTCTAAATACATCACTTATACTGTCATTGTTTAAAACAAAATTTGTTTTAAACAATTATAAAAACATAGGTATAATTCAGATATTTAATTGAGCAGTGGCTGTCCCATTATCCACATCTAACTGTAAACATGACACTGGGGTAAATGATTATATAAAAAAATATATATTTCTCAGTTTTTATAAATATAGAGTTTGTACAGTAAACACACATCTTGAAAATTAGGAGAAAAGTAAAGAAACAAAGTACACTAAATTCAGAAAAAATATCATAAAGTATAAGTAATAGTAGTAAGTATAAGTATATCATATAAATGAAAGTATAACAAGAGCACATACCACTGGTGTCATGGTGGGCCTTGAATACTGCTTTGAATGTAATGGGGTCAGAGCCTGACTGTATCTAGGGTCAATATTTTGTGGCCGTAGCAATGTGGATCTCTGAAAAAATATATTTTAATCTTGTAAATATTAGAAAGAGTTTTATTAAAATAAGTCAGGAAAATATACCTTAAAAAGTATATGGTATTACTCAATAGCTTCAATAAATAAAAATACATGTTTATAGTTAAATTTTTGAGCTGCAATCCATCTGACCCCTTAACCACCTTCATTTATATTTTGCTTTATAGGTGTCTATTTCTACCATTATTTTAGGCATCTTAAAAATGTCATAATATAACATTCTCTTTTATTAATCACCAGGTATTAAATGTTTAAATACCTTTAACTATAAAATCAAAGTACACATACCCCATTTGCAGGCAATTTAGTAGCAGAAGCCTCTCTGCTCAATCGTGCACCAAATGTACCTCGGGCTGGTTCAGCACTCCTCGAACGATGACCAGTAGTAGTAGGGCGACGAGCTTCTGTTGACAGGCGGTCAGTTGAGCCTAGACGACACGGTATTGGTAGAAAAGACGATTTCCCTTCTATTCTTCTTTCTTCTCTTCTGAAGTATAGAATGGGATAGTATTTGTGGTTAAAGAGTTTTGTTTATTTCTCTAAAAAAACTACATTTCACTTAAAGAGAATAGTTATCTTAAATAGGTAAATATTAATAAATGTGAACATTGGAATCAAGAAAAACATATTAAACAACAAAAAGAAAACAATCTAAATATTTGGACCTAGCCCATGAGATTACCGCCATGTGGGATGTCAATGCGACTATCATTGTGCCGATAGTGGTTTCGGTTAACGGTTTAATAGCGAAAAGCCTCGACCAACACCTA
>DWNA01001719.1:0-13701 GCA_018249835.1 Heliconius besckei | reverse complement strand
TTAAACTTTAAATATCCATAAATTATTGCTGATAGATGGTATGGGATAGGATGAAAGAAAACTATAGAATATTGTATACTATTGATGATACCGTGATTTTACATCACAATGAATTCTCTTTTTGAGGCCATTTGTGACGCAGGTGCACTAGGGAGTGACTGTATGTGACAGTTAGTGGGTTCAATTCCCAATCGTGGAAATTAAATATTAAATATTTGGGTTTTCTTCGCTTTGGTGTCGAGGCAGAGTCCGGCGTTCGATTCCGCCACTCTACACTCAATGCAGAAAGTGGAACGCGAAATATCTTAACACTAGGCTCCTTCTCCCTACCCTGCTACATGTTACAGTTACAGATACAACGTAAAGCTAAATATAAAGGTCACGAATTCTCCTTCCGTTAAAAAGATATTGGATTACAAAGATTTTTTGTTTTTAGTGATGGCGGCGGACGTTCTGGTGTGTATTTAGCTATTGACGCAAATTTAGAATTAGCCGAAGAAGAAGACTGCTTTGATGTTTTTGGATATTTAAAAAAACTGAGACAATCTAGGAAAGGCCTTATTGAGAACGAAGTAAGTTTTATTGGTGAATACAAAAAAAGAAAAATTAAAGCGCTCAAATTTAGTAATAATTAAAAAATACTTCCGAAGTCTTTTATGATGAAATCTTATTTTTATACCATAATTTATTCGTAAAGTGTTCGTAAGAGTTCAAAGTGCTGTTACACTTTAAAACATAAGGGCATACGTGAGTAACTGTAAACGTAACTGGTTGTGGGTTCGATCCCCACTCGAGGAAATCAAATATTTTTTTTTTTTTTTCGCGCTGGTGTTGAGACAAAACGCGGCGTTGCATTCTGCCACTCAACACACAATACCTCCAGATTTCGACAAATTGGTTAACGAAATGTCTTAAACTGATTTATTTATTTATTTATGTATAAAATTTTTAGGAGCAATATAAATTCGTGTATGATACTTTAGAAGAGCATGTGGTATGTGGCGTGTCATGGTTTCCCGTATCAGAACTATCCCAAAGACTGAAACAGAAATCCCAAAGGGACCCGATTACGAAGCTCAATGAATACCAGAAAGAGTACCAGCAAATATGCAAACAAACCCCCAGATTTACGATCGGGGACTGCGCCGGGGGACACCGTGGCGATAACAGGGAAAAGAATAGAGACGTTCTCGTCGTTCCACGTACGTACTTAAATTTAATGCTCCATATAAAAGAGTTATCTTAATCGACTCTATATATTTTACGCTTCAAAAATTGCTGTAACCAAATCGATTTGATTTAAACTTATTTTTATTATTAGAATTTAATTTTTACAGCGGACAATTTTCGCCCATATTTGACGTCGTTTCAAGGCAATAGTTTTACGGATTATATCAATGCTGTTTTCGTAGATGTGAGTACATTTTTATATAGTTACTTTTTTTAGTTATTTCATTTAATTATACTGTTTTTATTTTAAAATTCTAATTTTAGAAATAACATTTTGTCTTCATTTAAATTAACAGACTAAATGTAGAAATAACGTTTAGTTAAACTTTTGGACAAGCATTTACATGCTGAAGATGAAAAAAAAAAACTTTTCTGTAATACAATATTGTTTATTACAGGGCTACACGAAACCACGAGAATATATAGTAACGGAATGGCCGTTAGTACGGACCCAAGGAGAGTTCTGGTCGTTAGTGTACGATTACGAATGTGCCGCCGTTGTCGTTCTGTGCGTGCCGCCTAAGAATTCTGTGAGTGGGATAAAATAATATATTGTTATAGTTAGTTTATCTATCTCTACGTTGCCCACTTTGCAATGATTGGTAATGCCCTAACTCATCAGGTCAGGATCGTACCCAGCCATTGCGTTTGCAATTATACGCTGCCCGACAATATTTATTAACAATTCCAATTACATAACTATTAATAATTCTCCAGCCATCCAGTATCTCCGATAAAGGCCAGTCGTGGCGAAGGGGCACAAAGTGTGCTGCATAACCGACTAGTTGTGACCTTGTGCCTTCAGAATTCGGCGGAAAGTGGGGAACGAAGTGTTAAGACTAACACGAGGTTCCCTCTGCCGACCCTGCTGTGTGCGGGATACAGCGTGAAGCTAATTTGATTTATTTTTATTTAATAGGTCTCAGATACATCTCATCTGCATTCACAACTATTCTAACTATAAAATTTTGTAAAGTAATAATATTTATAAATAAATATATCTTTCATAATAAAAATTCCTAGTAGAAAGAAAAAATATTTGAATTGTAAATAAAAAAAAGACAATAACATAATATGGTAAATACATTTGATAATATATATAAAGAATGTACCAATTGTATTGTCTATTATAAAAAATTAAATAAATTAATATTAATGTTATACTGTTACTTTAGATAAGCAAATTCAAATTCAATATCTAATGGTAAGACACTCCGTTCTCCAGTTTCCGTTTTCGAGGCACTGCACATTGATTTGCGGATCTCAACGTCGCGCTTTGCCTCGTTACCAGAGCAGAGAAATGAAAATATTAAATATCATCCGCCCTATTTGTATTTTACTGGAACTCATATTCGATTAGTTAAATAAGATATTCGAAGAAGTTTAATTTTAATAGAAAATTGAGGATGAAGCGGCATTTCTAATTTCTCATTAGCTAAGAAAAAAGAAATAAATAAATCAGTTTCACGCTATTTCCCACACACAGCAGGGTAGGCAGAGGGAACATAATGTACACTCCGTTCCTCAGTTTTTGTCGAATTTTGGAGGCATTGCGTGTTGAATGGCAGAACTCAACACCGCGCTTTGCCTCGACACCAGGGCGAAGAAATGACAATATAAACTTAAATACTCAAGTGGAGATCGAACCCACAACCATCGCGTTACAGTCACGTTTTTAAAAGTTTTAAATAATTTACGTTAAAAAAACGTCTATCGGGGTCTCTATAAAGTTTTATGTATTTTATTTAACAGCAATTTAATCTTTGTCGGTGACAATAAAAGCTTTATTAAATTTATCCTTATAAATTGTTTCATTGACACCTCAAAAATTGCTCCGACGATTAATGAGGTCCCCCACCGACAATTAATCTCCTTCAACAATTGGAGTAAACAGATGGGTTTCGTTACAGCAACAATACCCACCGTTTTGGCCAGAAGGGCGACACTCGAAGAAATACGGACCAGTTTTCACAATAGATCACGTGTCGCACAATCATTACACGAACATCAAGACTTGGATATTTAGAATTAATAAAAAAGTTAGTATGAAACAAACGTTATAAACGTTATACTATTTTCTAGAAAGTTATTATTTTTGACAGAATTCCAAAGCATTTGGTTTTACTAAAGAAATTAATACTTACTACTTTTAGCAACATACTTATATGTTATTTTAACCAGGATTCCAAATCATATTTTGGTAGATAAAGTAATGCAATATAAACACTCGATATTTAAGAAAATAAATAAAAAATATATCCAAAAAAAATTTATCCAAAAAAAATTTTTTACGAACTGATTCTTTATTAAGAAGTGCTAAGCAAGATATGAATCTCCAATTAATAAACTAAGAAGACTATGAACTAATAAGCATGAGTGTCTTTTACATAAATTGTAAAGACACTAGACTCTAAATTACTTTGTTTTTAGATTGTATCACTGACGGAATTGATGGCGGGTGTTAAAGCTCCTCCGAAGACTGTTCAGCTGTTCCAATTAACGTGTTGGCCGATGGGCCATAAAGTGCCGTCGTCGACCAACTCCTTGGTGGAGCTGATGAACATGGTGGAGCGCTGGCGGCAACGCACTGATTACGGCCCAGTTTGTGTTGTTTCACCGTAAGTATTTGTACTAGTGTGAAAATTGGTGATGTCTGAATTCTTAATAGGTTTAGATTTTATTTATACTCATTTGTCTCGTTATATATGACAGTAGACATATTGGCGTAGTGTCTAAATATAAGCGTGATAATTCCAGGTTAGATCCCTACTCGGGAAATAAATAATTATTAAAATTTCTTTGTTCTGGCGAGACAACGCGCGGCGTAGAATTCTGCCACTCTACACGCAATTTATCAAATGCTGCCGGAAAGTGAAAAATCAAGTGTCTCAACTCTCTCTGCTCACTCTTATCTAAATAATTTATTTGATTAATCAATCTTAATAAACAAATTAAATCTGTTCAAGTAAATTCATTATACATTACTCGTCGTGCATTCCATTAATACATTTAAGTTTTAGTACGAACGTCAATTTAGCCAAGTAAATGACTTCACCCACGGAGTTACGTGTATTTGCCTAACCCCAAATCTAAGCTCGTAGTTTGTCTTTATTGCATCTAATAATCACAGCTCCCAGGTGCTACTTCTGTTAATGCTGTCACCTAATTATATTTGTTGTGAATGTGGGACAAGTTCGTAAATATTCTGTTTGCTAATTATCTTTGATTAGTAAATATATTTCAGAGAAAGGATTGAAACTAATATTATTTATTCTCCTTTTTTCTTTTGATGCTAGCCTAGCATTTGAGTTCCGCCACTCAACAAGCAATGCATCCAGAACCCGGTGGAAAGTGGGAAACAGAGTATCTTAACACTAGGTTCCCTCTGCATACCCTGCTGTTTGCGGGATACAGCGTGAAGCTGATTTATATTAATATGATTGAATAAATAAACATAATACATTGTAGAGACGGCCGCAGTCGTGCAGGGGTCTACTGCGCCGCCAACGCTTGTATCGAACAAGTGATCCAACATGGGGAAGTCGATGTATTTCAGGCTGTGAAGACTGTGCGACGACATCGTCCGCAGCTCGTTGAAAATATGGTACGTATTCTTTTACTTTCAATTATATTAAATCTGTACAATTTTATAATATTAGTATAGATACTTACTAAAGTATTAGTAAAGTATATCCACTAGGATATCAACGTTATATTGTTATTTCTTTTTCAGACTGAATATAAGTACTGCTACGATTTAGTTCTTCATTATGTATTGCATTATTTAAATAAGGACATGAATGAAAAGAAGTGAGAGTGCGAACTCAAGGACGAACTCTGGTTCATTGAATTCGGACGTGGTGCCGCTTTACCCACAACGCCAGAAGAGATGAGTCCTACAGCAGTTGCTAAAGATGCAAAACGTCAACAAACAAGGCCTTTGCGACCACGAAGAGGCCTTTCTTTGGACCGTCTAATGCCAACCACTCAGCGTCCTCAGCTACCACACGCTGTCACTGTAGAAGCTCCTCGACGAAGGCGCGATCGCCCACCTCTTCGTCGGTCGATTCGTCTTGAAGATGACGAAACTGCAGCTGAACGTCGACTAATCTTTGGACACGGACCACGTGTTCTTTCCTTCGACGAGGACAGTGACAACGAAGAATGTGAATGTCGACGTTCGTTAGAACGTTCTGGAACTGCTGAGACGCCAGACGAAGAGAAGGAACCAGAGTTCGCCACAACACCAGATCCAATACCGGAGAGTTCGCACGTACGCGGTGCATCTGCTGACCGCGTACTCGAACGTCGCGGTACACTTCGCGTACCCGCTCGAGCTCACTCACAAGGCGTTTTTGAACGTCGTCTTCCTAGAATTTATAAATTAGGTTTAATGGATAAGTCGAAACGAGCGAGCTCGAGCGCACTTTATGAGAGAGCAGACCGTTCTCCGACTGAAGCATTTTACAACGCGACAGGGTCGACACGACTAAGTTCTCAGGAGCTATTTGAAAAATTTTGTTCTGAAGATTTTACATCATTATATGGTAGAGAAGATGATAGGAGGAGGCGGCCGCCACATTCTAAGTCGACAGGCAGCAGTGGTTCTGATGTTCGACATGAAAAAAATTGTTGTAAACGATTGCCATGTGGATCGCAACCAGCTTTAGCTCGTCGCCATATATGTCACGCACCACGTTCAGATCGTTCTACTGACTCGGAAGAGACTTCTCCGCAAAGAACCAACTTGCGTCCCTTACCTTTAGAGTCAGAAGCAGAAGGTGCAGAGGATTGTTCACGCTCAGCACCTTTACTTAGTCCGGATCGATTTGATACGCGATTTACTTTTGATATATCTGAACGTAGCGAAGTGACTTCAACGAGAGATGAAACTCCTTCTGATGCAACAGAAACACGCAATTTAACATTATATGAAGAACCACATTCAGATCGCACAAGTATTTGTGAGCTATATGACGCCGCGTTCACGTCACATCGACCATCATTTCGCCGCGACGGGTCTAGACGAGCGAAATCGGGACCTTTTGATCTAAGCACGCTAGATTTCAGAGCTATCGACGACGAAAGCCCGCGTACTAGTCGTCGAACATCCCAAAGAAGTGTAAATGAGACGCTTCGTCAAAATTCAGAATGCCGAAGTTGGGCGTCAGACTCAGTGTTCACCACGCCAGTACGACGGCAGGACACATCACCGTCATCAACTGACACTCGTCAATACTTGACTGCTCAGGGTGACTCTCTGCGAGCTGATTCAGCTGCAGCTGATTCAACATTTGACTCAACGGCGGATGAAGCACCGAGTGTTGTAGAAAGATGCGAATATACATTAGCGTTAAAGTTAGGTCGAATAGATTTAGATGAAGCGATAGAGCGTCCGGCGTCAACACCGGCAGCTGATGGGGCGAGGCTTTCGAGTCGCGCCTCCATGCATAAACTAGAGCCAATCGAACCTGCGATTGAGGGATTGTGTAGTGATAGCGGTGCGAGTGCAGTGCGATCAAATACGAGTTCTAGTGCGTTAGACGTGAGTCGTCGCCGAGGTGGGAGCGAGCCGCGTCGCTCGTCGCGCTGCTTCCCGCTCTGATGGCGCGCGGCGGCGGCTTTAGAAGGTCGCTGCAGCCGCCGAGCCTCCTGTCGTCGTACTCTTCGTATTACAAATTTATATCTAAAATATTTTAAGAAAAGCCATTTTGATTTTAATATTATACATAAAATGAATACTTACGACCAAATCTATTGGACTTATATTTCAACTGCAATTCTTAATATACGATTTAAGCACTTTTCTATAATCTGTTTTCAGATAGAACTCTGTTCTACTAAGAGTACGATTTGATTCTTCGATGTGATACGCTAGACGCTTACAGCAGGTATGCTACCTTAGCGGGCATGTGCCGTCTTAGGATTACAAGCAACCACCGATCTACCCTTGATTCTTGAATGTAATTCTAAATAATATAAATAAATATAATTATTTTAATTGCGATAAATATTTCCGAAAAATTTAAAAAAACATCGGTGGCTCGCAATCCTAGGTCGGCACCAGCCATCATTCCCAGTGCTGTCGCTGTCGAATCCTAGTCTTCATAGTACCGAACGGTAACTGCCAAAAATCTTAATTAGTAAGTTTGTATGTATTGATATTATTTAATAATATTGCGGCGTCTTGCCGATATCGTTAAGTAGGCAGTGCCTAAAACTACGTAGAGCGTAGATTCTAAATTTCTTAGGAAGTGATCCCGGGGACGGAGGCCTCGTAGTCCGTGACTGACAGGGTCATTTAGCTAATTCGTTGATATAATTGAATTTTGTTTCCCCTCACATTTGGGCTTTAGGTGGTTAAATATATTTTTCACATTTATGTGCAACTTCCTTTACAACTTCCTTGATATTTACATAATATTACGAATAGAACACATATTTGTAAAAAATATTTTACTCGATTTTTAACTTTAAGTAACGTTCTCCATTTTAGATTAAAATCGCGTGCATTAAAATATATAACGCTAGATTTTTATAATTTTTCAATAGTGTATAAAATAAGGATTGATATATGAAAATCGTTTAATTATCTTAATTATAAAAGAAATATTTATTTCATGTTTTGATGTTAGAAGTATAAATGTTATTGGATGTTTGTAGTTTAATTCAAATATTTTCGTAGCCTATTGATATATGTATATTGTATTATTTAAATTTCTAATGAGTATTTACAAATTATTTACATGAAAGATCATATTATTATACATTTGTATTATTATAAGTGATGGCTTTCATTTCCATATTGTTTGGTTATGTCTAACGTGCCAACCGACCCTGTACTTAGGTGTAAGATTAACTTCTGGAAATGTGTCTATACATTTTTAGTTAATTTCTGGAAATTACGTGCCTGTAACTTGTAACTAGGTATTTTATTATGTAATTTATTTGTCTCTGGAAAAAGGAAAGAGAATAAAATATAGAGAAGTATATATTTCTTGTTATAGTTCTGGTTATAATACCAGTACTGTAACACCAACGGTTACTACTGCTTTTATTTTAAATTTGTTTTCTTATTTTAAAACAGTGATTTAATGGTAAGTCTTTAAAAAAATTATTTAATATCTATATAAATTTATATTTGCTCTTAAAGATATATGCTGTTTTATTAATTAAATATAATTCCTTCATAAATATATTATACGTAGAGTTAAGCTGCTTCGCTTTTTATTTTCTAAATTATAATAATTGTGTCCTTATTTTAAAATAATATATTAATATTATAAATTCCATTTAGATGCTAGATAGCTGTGGAGGTAGACCCCGTTGTAAAATTCAGGTTCACTTATTTGTAACGAATATTAACGCACAACCTTCAGTATTAAAATTATATAATACTATATTTAAATTATATGTATATATATTTATATATGGTCAATTAAATTAGTCCATTAACAATAATTGTCTTATTATATGTCTAGTTTGCTTCATTCACGTACCTACTTACATTGATAAAATCCGTCAAACGCTTTGTAAAAAAAAACAAAGGCTGAAAACTATTTTTTTAATTCAAATAGTCGAAAATTTAATTGACCATATTCCCAGTTACTGTAAGTAACAGTTTTATATGAGCATTTTTAGAAATATGCTACGAAATTGCGGCTGATGTATTATTGTATGTAATTTTTAAGTTATCCAATATAGAAGTTAAGTGTAACTAAAATTATTTCAAAAGACATCGTTAGAAGTTTGTAGAGTTTTTTGTAAGGAAGTGTGAAGAAAAACTTATTATGAGCTGTCATGTATACCTTAAATAAGCCTTATATAGTGTTGCTTCAGTTCAGTTTTATTATAACTTGAAAAATAAGTTTCGGCGACTCTTCTGAGTATAACTTTGTTAAATTTGTTTTTTACTTTCTTTTTTGAGGCCAACCTAAATTAATATATAGATTAGAAACACTACACATTAAATACCTTTTAGCAAAGTCGGTTCTGTGGTTTATAAGGAAACAAAGGAACTCGGAGGAGATACTAGGAGATACTCCGTTTGAGCTTCCTAAATTTTATTTGTCTTATTATTATTAAGTAAAATTTAAAATTATATTTAATTTCTAAAATTAAACATTTAAAATTATATTTAATTTCTATAGAAATAAAATTTACTTCACATTTTCTTACGCTCGTATCCATTTAAGTTATTTATTATATTATAACAAAATAATATTTATTTCAATATATTTACTAATGTTTTATACGAGTATATAAGTTACTATGTCATGTGGACCATTATTCGATGTTTTAGTACGTAAATTAGGCACATGAGTAAAATTTCTTTGTGGTAAGTATTTTAAAAAAAACGACGCCGTCGCGATGCAGGGGCAAAGAGGTGTGACGATAACGCGACGGGTATGGATTCGATCCCATTCGAGGGAATTAATGATTATTTACAAATATGTTTTTTTCTTCGCTCTGGCACTAAGACGTTGAATTCCGGCAATCAACACGCAATGCCTCGAAAAATACGGCAGAAAGTGGGGAACGGAGTGTCTTAGCTCTACATAAGTGAAGTTGATGTAATTTTAAGAATTTAATAGATAATTTAAATAACTCGCCGCACCGACCATCTATTTATGTAAATAATAATTAGTAGTTCTACGTAGTCCTAGTACTATTATACCAAATTATTATCGTATACAGTATACACGTTTGATTATTAAAGATTAAAGATTATTGTAATTTAATATTAATATTATTTAAATTATATAGGAACATTGTGATTACAAATTTCCCACTTCCCGATATTGTAAAATAAACTTATTAATATAATGAATATTGTTGTCATGGATGTTATTTAAAAGGTAATTTTAAAATTTATACATGGAACTTAATGGAAAATATATTTATTTGTTGTATAAATTATTATTTTTTATTTTTTTCCACATTTAATTATTATATATTTCAACTGACAATAAGCCTGTTGAGATTTTTAAGTAGCTTTACGCTGTAACCCGTTCACAACAAGATGGGCAGAGAAAACCAGGAATCCTTGTACACTAAAGCTCCTGCAAAAATATTTATACAAAGGAGATGGAAAATTAAGGGCCCAAATATAAAGAGTTGAGATATGTTCTAAAAAATTGGACTAGTAAAATTTGAGTACTACGAAAATAAAAAAATTGTTAATTTTAATTAATTCTAAATATTTTAACTCATTTGTAATAATTAATTGTATAATTACAGTACAAAGAAAATGTCAATTAATTACTGACAAAACAAAAAGAAATCGATTTTGAATCGATTAATGTCATTGATATTTTAAATACTAGATGTGACAGCTGGTTGACATTGACACATCTTGTCTAATGCTCAACTGGCACGCTCGAAACGCCATATATCAAGATATCTATCTATCTATGATTTTTGCATTTTTACTTCACTCGTTTTATTCCTTTCGATGCATTTTGGGTGCTTTCTCGTTTGTTTTCTACTTTGAACGACCCTGGGACACCTAAATGCACTACTGTGCGGTTTCGTAGGAACTTCCTTAAACGCGCCACGGAACTGTGGAATGGCCTACCCTCAACCTGTAATATTTCCAGAATTGGGCGGAAGGTAGAGAACGAAAAAGTGAATAAAAGTAATTAGTTTGTCATATAATTATATTGGATTAAGAATAGCAGTAATTGAGGGATTTGTTGCGGTTGCGAGTTCGACTTCAGGAATTCAGGAAAATTCTAATGATTATATTTGAATTAAATATAATTATATATTTCCATTTCTTCGCTCTGATGTCGAGGTAAAGTGCGGTGTTGAGTTCTGCCATTCAACACGTAATGCCTCCACAATTCGACAGAAAGTGAGTAAAGGAGTGTCTTAACACTAGGTCCCTGCGTGAAGCGGTTCTCAACCTGCACCTACATTGATCCCCTGTATCCTTACAAAGGAAGCTAAAAAAAGGTACGTACTTATTAATTTTCTTCATTACAACCATTGCATTATTAATTCGCAATGAGGTGTATCAACCGAAACAACGCTGCAGGATGTACCTATGAGTAAATATTAATTTCGCTTGCTTAACTCGTAAATATATTAACATGTATGTGTAATCAGTAATATCTACGTAATTGGAATGTAGACTGTCGTGGCACAGGCGCACAAATATCTAACACGACGGTTTTGCGTTCGATTTCCACTCGGGGGAACATATTATAATTGATTATTATTTTCTTTTCTCCGCTCTGCTAACAAGGCAAAGCGCGGCGTTCCCTATTTTCCGTCGAATTCTGGAGGCATTGCGTGTTGAGTGGCGGAACTCAACGCTGCGCTTTGCCGCATTACCAGAACGAAATTTCCCCGAGCGGGAATCAAACCGACAATTGATCGAATGCGTCACGAAGTATGTCAATAATTTCAAAGTATAAAACTCGCCTTACAGATTATTCCAGCATTTTTCATTAATATCGCACTTCTTTGATCTAGAGCGAATGCGATTTAACTGAGCACTTAAGCTGTTAGAAACTCAAAAAGGTAAAATGCCAACGTTAATCGGATCTTGTACAATGTCAGAAATTTCCATTATTCATATTTTAAATCTCCTCATTTCAAAATCTAAGACAGAGAGACATTTTGAATTTCTAATTTTCTAGTAGCTAATATCTTGGCTATTCTAATTCTTTATGTAATATTAGGATGAATAATGAAAATATACTTTTGTGGTCTTTAACATTCATTAAATAACGTTACAAAGTAATTTAACAAGGTAAGTCATCTAAACAGGTTTTTTGGGACATGGGAACCTAGTATTAAGGTACTCCCTTCCCATTAAGGCTCGTCCGTTCCCCTCTTTCCGCTGAATTCTGAAGGCAAGACGTGTGGAATGGCGGAACACAACGCCGCGCTTTGCCTCGTTGCCAGAGCGAGGAAATTAATATATGTTAGGATCGAACCCACAAGCTGATACGTTTACAATCGCACGCTTGTGCTCCTGCGCCACAAGTGGCCTCAATCTTATCTAAAACTGTTACTTTCTTCCAAAGATTACACCATTGACAATTAATAAAACCTAAATATATTAAGAATAAAAAAATTGGGACCAATATCTATTTAATTAATAATAAAATTCGTTAACTTTAAAAATTAAAAGAACAAAGAACATCGAATACCACTTTATCAAAAAAGAACAATACGTAGCACCATTCTCCAACACTGGCCCCGATTGGTGTCGATCTATAAAGAGTAATTGGTGGAGATATATTTGGTAATTTCTCATCGGGGTAGCCATCAATCAGCTGGATGGCTTGACGACGGATCAACCCTTGTATAAATTACTTTACTTTATTTGCTAGTTATCTTTAACGTGTATTATAGAACAGGAAAAGGTGAATATTGTTATATTTTTTATTGTCAAAACTTATTGTATAACAGTGACCCGCTCGCGGCTTCGACTGTTTGATTTACTTAATTATTTGTCTATTAATCTGAATTACTTCAGTGTTCTAATAATATTATTATTTTGAAGATAATATCCATATCTATACGTTAAAAGCAAGTTTCAGCGAATTTATTCTGTAGCTATTTTGTCCTATAATATGTTTTATATTTATCTAACTTTTGAACCGATTTTAATAAAACAAACTAAAAAATGTTAAAGAAACTTAAATAATTAAATCAACTACACGCTGTATGCGGCACAGAACCGAGTAGGCAGAGGGAACCTAGTGCTATGACACTCTGTGTCTGACACTGACACTCTCTGTCTCACTTTCCGTCGATTTTTTCGAGGCATTGCGTGTTGAGTGGTAGCAGGGAAAAGAAATGAAAATATTAATAAATCCCCAACCCACAACCATCTCTTTACAGTCACCCACTGGTGCTAGACGGTCTCAAAATAAAATTGCTAAAAATTATTTAAAGTTTATAAAAAGTTACGAGTTTTACCTATTGTTTAGGATTTTAAACAATACAGCACGATCAAAGTTTTCAACAGAACCTGAAGCGTTTACTATTAGTTTTTCTTTAGCCGGCTATCAGCTCGAAAGTTTTTCGTTTGTAGGATAATGAGTGGGGTACAGATTTAGTTTAAATATTGAGTTTAAAATAATTAATGTTAGCCATTTACTATATAAATTGAGTTTAACTTTCACTATAAATAGTCCTTATAACCCTATTCGATTCTAACTCGAGGAAATAGTTTTATTTTCTATAATATTTTCTTTTATTTCTTTCTTAATATTTTCTTTTTTTTTAACTCTGGTGTCGAAAAGCAGCATTGAGTTCCGCCCCAAAGTGGGGGGAGGATGCTACCGGATACCCAAGCTACGAGAACTGCGCCACGACTGGCCTAATTAATTCCATACTTTTATTTTTCATAGATGTTATATAAAACATTAGGAGTAAGCATCTCGTTGTAGATGATTAATGGCACCACTTAAGAGGTGACGAAATTTATAATAAATGAAATTACACTTAAGA
>DWNA01001718.1:0-13701 GCA_018249835.1 Heliconius besckei | reverse complement strand
ACCTAGAATTAAGAAGTTGGCACAGGTAGTACTAATTCAGGAAAAAAACTGATATACGTTTGTGGTTAAGTCAGTTAAGTTAAATTATTAAATTATTATTTAGTTACAAATAATTATTTAGTTACAAATTTATTTAGTTACAATTAAACAAATACAGTGAAATAACTTTAAAAATATCATTACAAAATCAATTACACTTATTAAATTTATAAGCAACGAAACTAAGGAGACATTTTTCTCCTTTTTTATATTCGACATATTATATATATGAATAATATTTCTAAAAAGATGAGACACAGTAGAAAAAAACATTAGCTTACTGGATTCATTTGCCCTTGATTCTGTCCATAAGGCGGCGGCGATACATTTGATGGGACATCAGTGCCAGGATATGGATTTTGAGGATATCCTTGCCCAGGGCCTAGCCCTGGTTGTCCTCCTTGATTGGGGCTAAATAGATTTTGACCAAATGGACCACCTTGGTTTTGTCCAAATTGTATTTGACGTTGATTTGGCTATAAAATGATATCCATATGTATAAGAATTTAGGCGTAGCCCAATAAGAACGTTTAACTTTGCTTAATGATATATAGCTTAGTTTTAAATAGATGTAAGTTTAAATCGTGCTGTAGATAAATTTGGACCTATTTTTATAGAGGCCGTCGTGGCGCAGCGGTACTAGGGTGTGACTGTAACGCGAAGGTTTTGGGTTCGATCCCCACTCGATGAAATAAAATATTTATTTACATTTTTCATTACTTCGCTCTGGTGACGAGGCAAAGAGTGGCGTTGACTTCCGCCACTCAACAGTCAATGCCTCCAGAATTCGGCGGAAAGTGGGGAACGGAGTGTCTTAATACTAGCTTCCTTCTGCCTTCTCTGCTGTGTGCGGGATTCAGCATGAAGCTGACAAATTTGGGCGTACTTTTTACAGAATGGACAAGGCAAATGAGCTACCTAGAGGTGACTTGAATAATCACCAAACTGTACAGCCGTAGGTAGGCTGTTCCAGGCTTCAGGGAAAGTTCAATAAAAAAAATCTATTATCTAAAACAAAATTGAATGTGAGATAAAGCAACTTCACGCTGGATAGTTCTCATAGAGCACCTGGGTACATAATGTTAGGACTCTCTGTTACCCTTAATATACTTCAGTTCTCCACTTTCCACCGATTCTGGATAAGGCATTGCGTATTGAGTGGCGGCACTCAATGCCGTGCTTTGCCTCATTATAAGAGCGAAGAAATGAAAATAGTTGTGCGAAGCGAGCGCTCTACTGGAGACTTTTTACACTCTTTGTCACCAATAGGCTCCCAAATGGTTGGACTGATTGAAATGAAAATTTGCAAACACATATGATGACCACGTAGATGATTTAAGGCGAATAAAAATTCAAAAATTCATTTCTCGCTTCGCTCAACATGTGAACACTACCGAGATTTTGCGAGCGCGAGTCAAAATTGAGGTTCGGTTCGCGCCCCTAGCTTATATTATATTTCTTCGAGTGGGAATCAAACCTACAACCTGTCACGCTTACAGTCGCGCACTTGTGCTCCTGCGCCACGACTGGCCTCACTTTTGCCTAATTTTGGACATATTCAGCTGTGCTTAAACTAACCAGGTTGCCCATATTTATAATATCTTAATATAACACAGCACATCTGTAAGAATATTGACATTAGAACAGTCAAAAAGTGACTTTAACATAGACAATAAAGAATTAGGTGGAGTAGAATTGTCAGAAGATTTGAAATTATGACGTTGATACCTCCACGCGATCTTGTGGACATGGTCTGGACAACAGCGTGACCCTGCAAGGGTTTCCTCCCTAAAAAGCAAATTATAAAATGTTTATTAATGCATATTAATTAAATAAAAGAGAAGGTTTAAGACAATAAATAAATCATTAAGTTAATTAAATAATAAAAATGAAACAGAAAGAAAAAGTTGAGCTGTCGTTTTGCAGGGGTACAAGTCCAAACCTGCTATAGGTATACAGGGCACAACGAGACAGCTTCACGCTGTACGCGCAGAATAAAGGTTTTTTTATAGCTTCACGTTTGATAGTTAATTTTATACGTACATATTTTCTGTTACCAATAACCTAAATAAAAGTACGAATCTCATGACAAAGGACGTTGCCGCCGGTATGATTAAAAAAAAAGACTGATTTTTATACCGACCGCTGAACATTCAACATTAATAAAATATTACATTAAATTAATGAAGTATTGGGGCCGTCGTGGCGCTGCGGCACAAGAGTGTGACTGTAACGCGACGGTTGTGGGTTCGATCCACATTTGAGGAAGTGAAATATTTATTAACCAACTAATTCACATTGTACAAGTAAAGTATCAGTATTCATTAAATTATTCTGTCATTTATTCGGCAAGCTAACATGTTGATTCCCGCATAAAGCACGAGCAGATGGAACTGTTAAGTTAAGTGTTAAGTTAAGACACTCCATTGTTCATTAAGACACTGCCTTCCTCGTTTTCCACCGAACGCATGATAATATAATGATGAATAATTCATTCCCTCGAGTAGGAAATGAACCCACAACAGTCACAGTTAAGGTGACGATAGCTTTGTATTTTAATACAAATTAGTTTTAAATATAAATATATGCCTTAATACGAATATATTCGATTCCTATGTATAATATTTTAAAATTTAAATTTTATATAGCAAGAGAATCTCTGTTTTATTGAAGTCTTTAAAATTAAAAAAAAAATTTAAACATTTAGGTTTAGGAAGATTTAGGAGAAAAGACCTTGAGTGTATTTAAAAAAAATCCAACAACCAGGTTCTGATGTAATTTCAAGGTCCCCATAATTTTCCACCCCGCCAAGAGTTCTATGCGTAATATTTAATGTATATTTTCTCTGATGCGATCAACAGAAGACTTTTTTATTCTTTAATCACTAATTAGCGTGTTTTCGATTCAGAAGTAAATTATAAGTAAGAAATTGTTATAATAACAATAAAATCAGCTTCTAGCAATAAAGGCAGAGGAGGAGAGAGTTGGCACTTTAGACAGTCGTATCTACTCTTTCCGCTTATAATTATTATTTAATGTGTCACTTGTCTGACAATGTAATTTATTTTTTTATATGCTTTGGAATATATCATGTCAATTTTAAATTCTATTTATTATCAATCACTTCATTCTATATTGTCGTATAAAATTTATCAAACTATAACATTAAAGAATCTAAGAATAAGTTACAGTCAGCAATAATATAACATTTTAAATAGATCAGAAAAAAATACCATATATTTGTTAAATACAATAGCGGCGTTAGGGTAGGGCGAGCCTGGGCGACCTGAGCCTGAGCCGGACCAAAAGGGGCGCCACAGATGTCCGTTTTCGCCCAGTGCCATTTTGTGATTCTTTATAATTTCCTATTCGTATTTCCCTAATAGTTCTCTCGCTCAATTGAGCGAGGTCTACTTACTTGTAATTTTCCTAAAATTTAGGGAAATATTGTTAAGTTGGCAACACTAGAATTCAATATAATGTGAATTCCCGATCATAGAAAAACACATTATTTCTGTCTATCTATCTCTTTTTAACTTTTTATGAAACCGAATTTCTTGCCATAAGTGGACGAACGCTCGTTGTTTCTTTAAGTATTTATTCGATTAATTGCTTTAAAATACAATAATCAGACGTTTGACGCTATGTTGCAGAGGCATTAGTATTATTTAAAAAGTGGACATATAAATAGTGTAAAAATAGTTGTTTTGTTTTTTGACGGATTATTTCATTAGGTAAGTACAAATTTATTTTATGTTCTTGAGATTACAGACCTAACGGGAATATTTTATATAATTCATTTAAATATTTCATATGAAAAATATTTGTTTCGCGGGTACATTGGCTAACATGGAAATTATTAATAGTAAAGTATTGTAGCTTATAATATTTGCTTGAAAAGATTTTCTACCTCCGCTTTCGCCCGTGAAGCCAGTCGACTCGACGCGACACGAGTCGTCAGTGGGCGCGGGCAGCGAGGGTGCTAGACGCCATCACTCTGGTCCATATTTCAAAACTGTGATATCTTCTAAAATCTCCATGTTATTGAAAATTAGAAATCAGAATTAAATCAGCTTCACGCTGTATCCCACACTCAGCAGGGTAGACTGAGAGAGCCGAGTGTTGAGGCACTCCGTTCCTCACTTTCCGCCGAATTCTGGAGGCATTGCGTGTTGAGTGGCGGAACTCAACACCGCATTAAACCACGATACTAGAGTCAAGAAATGAAAATATAAATTAAAATAAATATTTCATTTATTCGAGTGGGAATCGAACCCTCAATCAGTCGCGTTTTCAGTTACACTTTGTGCCCCTGCGCCACGACTGGCCTGGCCACTTTATTGATATTTCTTAGCGCAGTGTCGTAGCGCAGTGGCAAAAGTGTAAATCGTTTGACTAGACGCGACGGCTTCAGTATCGATTTCCACTTAGAGGAATAATATCCTGGCTCCGGTGGCAACAATCTTTGCCACCTCTGTCTTATGTGGAATACGGTTAGGAATGAAGCTCAAACAAGAAACAGCCTAAATAGGAACGAAAATTTAATTACTATACTATGACATTAGTCTGTATGTTTAAACGAAGTTTTATTATAATCAATTTAGTTTTAGAAATATTTTTACTGACACAGGTTTAATTTTTGTTGCAGATTTTATTAATTATTACTATACTAGTAGGTACAAAGTGGCTGAACACGATGATATCAAAAGGAAACCATCTGAGTCAAAAAATAGAAAACGGAAAGCAGAAAAAGAAAGAAGCAGTGAAACCTCTGTCTGTTAAGTCAGATCGGGTAGCTACTCAAGAGATTGTAGATAAAAGTCTCAAAGTGAGGGGGCAAGTTGTAGTACAATCACAGATACTACCCAGGATGACTCTGTAGTTAGTGAACAACAAATACATAGACTAGATGACGTTGAGACTATTGTCCCGAATATAGCAGATCCAGCTACTTGGCCAGTCATTCAAAATAGCAAAATAATTGATTATATAGTAACTAATGGCCCACTGCAAACTCACTTTGATAATTATCCGAAAAATGATAAAGGCCGACATTTCTCTAATTGTCATTTCATAAAAAAATTAGCAAACAATGAAACATCCATTTTCAAGGATCGAGTTTATTGTCATTGTTGCCGGCTGATTGATAGCAGCTCAACGTCGAGTTTAGTATGTGATGGATGTAACAACTGGAAACATTTATCTGAAATATTAGAAACTCACGAAAGAGTCTTACCTTACGTGGATTGAAACCGAACTACGTCTAAAAGTAGGCAGAACAATAGATTACCAAGAGCAATATTTGCTTAAAAAGGAAACTACAAGATGGAATAATGTTTTGTCTAGATTGATGCATATTACATTCTATTTAGCTGAAAACAATATGGCGTTTAGAGGTACGTCTGATAAATTATTCTATTCGATTCGAAATCGAAAGAATTCGATTTGTTTTGGCAGTTTCATCAGCTTAACGCTTTTAAGCGGATGAAACTGCCCGCGACGAGCCTATTATTTCTCCAGAAAAGAAATTTGAAGTGGAATTTTTCTTTTCTTATAGATGCTTCATTAAGTTCAGTTATTGAAAGATTTCAGCAGTTAAATGAGTACTCGCATTCTTGGTTTTTTTTGTTCAATATAAAACGAATTCCTGAAAAACCCAACCTTGTTAAACTCTGTGGTGATCTCCAATTAAAATTAATTGTGGATTCTAAATCAGATATAGATAGTTGTATGTTATGTGATGAACTCATACGCCTGAAATCTTTTTTGCCTAATCGGAATGAGGTTGCCCTGTGTGGAACCCCTGCTTATGTTTTAAATTTTATTAAAGATCGCAACTTGCAAGAGCTATATCCAAATGTATGGATAGCATTACGAATATTATTAACTATACCTGTAACGGTTGCTAGTGGGGAAAGGAGTTTTTCTAAGCTTAAACTGATTAAAACATATCTGCGATCGACAATCTCTCAATCTAGATTGACAAACTTGGCAAGTTTGTGAATCGAAAATGAAATTGCTGAAAACTTGGACTTTGATTGCCTCATAAAAGAATTCGCCTACATAAAGGCTAGAAAAGTTAAATTTTATTAGATTTTTTTTCTCTTCCACTTTCCGCCGAATTCTCTTTATTTTATACGTTTTTTTTTGTTATTTTATTTCTACTTCATATTTAAATTCTTATGGTAAATTTATATTTACATTTTACTTTTACTTAATATTTACATGTTATATTTACTAGTACCTTTTATGTTTTCTTCATGTTAACTCTTTGTTCACTAATACCGGGTTAATATTCCTTGTCAAACAACAATATTGTCGAAATGAGAATAAAAATCTTTAAACAGAACACCGCGCTTTGCATCGACACCAGAGCGAAGAAATGAAAATATAAATTGAAATAAATATATAATTACCTCGAATGAGCATCGAACCCACATCCAGTCGATTTTGCAGCACACTTTGTGCCCCTGCGCTATGACTGGTCTCTATTAAATATATTTTTTTAAATAGATGGTTATTTCATTTCACTTTTCCTTTACCTATTTCCTTTTGCGTACGTAATTGAATTGCAGTTAGGGGGCGCCGAAGAAATTTCACCCAGGGCGGTAATAATCCTAAAACCGGCACTGGTTAAATATATATATTAAGCTTTAACAAGTAAAGCTTATTCATGTTGAGTGACGGAATTCTACGCTGCATTTTGCCCCGACACCAGAGCAAAGAACTAGATTTTCTATCTTAAACGTCCTATAAAATGGACAGAAATAAAAACGGATCTGCGACAAAAACATCGTGCGATCTGTCGCGTTAGAGAAACAGTAGCTTAATTAATAATTTTGTAATAAAACTGTATCAGACTGCTGTTTAGCGTCAGTTCTTAACAAGTTTTCTTTCTATAAAGACACAACCTTTCTTTCAATCACAAGTCAAAATATTAATAAATCTACATAATAACATAGATATTTTTATAGCTTCTATTAATAAAATTTCTTATAAAATGACCAATGTACCGCTGTTAGTATTCAACAACGGAAGAACTTGCCCCGTTATTGGATTGGGAACTTGGAAGGTACGATTTATTTTAACTTTTGACTTTTACTAAATAGGTAAATGTGGAGAATATATACATAATGACTTATCTGGTAATATCTTTAAACGGATAAAGGAAAAAACTTTTTGTCCTTTATCCATGTGAAAATATTACCAGATAAGTTGAAAAACTAAATCGCTTTTTGTTTCAATAAAATATAGACATTCACAGCATAGTCAACTATGCCTGTCGGCCGGTCCGCCGCTTAAGTTATGTTCTCTGAACTTACACCTTGTTCACTCGGGGAGAAAATTTCACGCGAAAACTACTAAACGGATTTAGATGAAATTTCACAATAATATAGTTTTAAATATATCAGAATAACCATAGGCTTCCTCCATTCATATAAATATTTTGTATGATTTGGCTATAAGCCTATAAATATAAGCGGGCAAAGCCGCATTTGAACCGCTAGTTTTTTATAAAATAAAATAGCTCTATGAGTCAATAAAATATACATAATTAATATTAAATCGCAATGTTCCATGGTGATGGCGTTAATTAATTACTTAACGTGTATATTTTATATATTTTTTTATTTTTGTATTGTATTTTTCATACAATAATAATTAACTGTACAGAGCACTGGTAATAACACAAGTTAAATCTGACTATTATAACTGACTATAATAAATAGGTTTGATTTATTGTATCTGGTTACTGTACTCATATATTTTTTTTGACAATTTAATCTTTAAATAAATCCTTAAATCCTTTCCCATTAGACAACTTATATAGGATGCGCTCAGTTTTATCTGAACAGTGATTACTTACATATTAATTCGGGTCGTCTGACGAAAAACAACATGATAGTTGTAGATTTGATTCCCACTTGAGGGAATCGAAGTGTGGGAAGGGCAATCGGGGAGTCCCCGAATACTGACCATCGACTAACGAAAGTAAACATAGCCTAACAACTAATAAAATTCATCGGTTAGGAACCTTCCGTACCCCTAATTCCCTATCATCTAAAGAAACCGATTACAGTATCGGTATAGTAAGTATCAGTATTGCGGTACGAACACAATCTCCCGCACCTCGAATTCGGGAATTCCAAGGTGGTAGACGTCTTATCCCTTAATGATTTCGTTCATATCGTATTCTTCAAGGCGTTTGCGCCGATGTTGCAGCCTGTCTGTGAAAGATGCCTAAGATGATGCGAAGGTTCATTCGATTATATTTTTTGTTGCTTTTTAGTCGTCATTTTTAGACTACAACGGTTACCTGCCCTACGTTTGTTTCCTTCGCGTTAGTTGTTTGTGACTTATTTGTTATACTAATTAAATTTTGGACTGACATTGTCATACTAAATATATTTTGGGTGAAGTTTGCTGATTCTATGTAATTATTAGTGGACGAAGAAGAAATTAAATAATGACTAACATGCAAAGTCAATAATTGTATATGTATTGTATTGGTGTTAACGATGAAGGTTTCAATTCATTATTTTTTGGCTGTTGTAAGCTCATCTTTGGTTACCATACAGGTTGCTTTTTCGATACACTTTACATATAAGTATATTTGACCAGCTGCAGATACCTCGCAGATACCGCCATATGTATAGTGTTGTAATAAGTATATTTAATATACTTTTCACATGACGCACAATTTCGTCCATTGATCGTTTTTGTGTACCGAATCAAAATAGGAAAGTGAAAAAGCCATGCATTTTTTGGATTAAAAAGTCCTAAAAAGTAAAAACTTACATAAATATCTATATTAAACCAAAAAAAAAAACTATGTCAATTATACACTAATCGCAAATATTCGCTCCAAATGTCAGGTCTGTACGATCTGTGATTTTAGCTTTGCGTTGATCCGTCAGTCATTTCGGATAAGGGATTTTATATGTATAAGAATAAAAAAATATGAATTCAATCTCCGGGTTGGGAATCGAACCCAGAACGGTCGCGCTTACAGTCGGTGAACGTGAATCTGTTTTTTGGAACATCAATTAGCGTAGTTGAAATAATAGCATTGATAATATTTAACATATTCCTACTAACTATGATATATCGTTTTATGAAGGTTCCTTTCGTTTGGAGTATTTCCGTAGTTTTATTAGGTAGTTATTTTGTAAATCAATAGATATAGATGATACACCTTTTTTTATCTGGAACTCTCTCTCTCTTTCTCTCTCTTAAACTATAAATAACAAGAAGACTAGAGAAAATTAGAAAATTAGCCACGTTCAGGTCGCTAGCGCGCTACTTAGAATAAAAACCAAGATATTTATTTTTATTTATATTTTTTTCTAGTCAAAACCAGGTGAAGTGACCCAAGCTGTGAAGGACGCTATCGACATCGGTTACAGGCACATTGACTGTGCACTTATATATGGAAATGAAAAGGAAGTCGGTGAAGCTCTGAAAGAAAAATTCGAAGAAGGAGTTGTAAAACGGTAAGTAGTCGTGGCCTTCCTGAAGTTAGGCTTACTGAACTTATGCGTATTGTTCACTCTCAGTCTTAAAGAAAACAATTAAAAGTAAAAAAAAATACCGAGTCATAGACGGACGAATAATAAAGTGAAATAAACGAAATAATTTGACTTAATAAGTTTAAATTTGGCAAGTAGGTAGGTTAAGAAATGTAGGGGGTGCTCCTACACTTCCTAAAGAAGGATATCTTTAAAACTTATTGGGAATAGGAAAAACGCGATTTGCCATTTTACATCATAAACTTCACGCAAAAAATCGGACGACGTTTTGTCCTATATAAATTTACCCCTGAATTGAATTGAACCTTGAACCATATTATAAAAACACAGCTCTACGATGGCGATAATTTTATGATATCAAAGATAATGCTAGATGAATTCTAATCAGATTTTAACGACCTTAGATGTTATCAATGATTGATAGCGCGATAACTATTTACATATAATATGTGCAATGCAGTGGCCTTGAAACCCATTTATTATTAGCATACTAGATTTAATAAAACAGTATTAAAAGATTTTTTTACACGAGTGGACCACGGTTATGAGGGCTGGAATTAGACGGGCCGAGGGTCCGTACCAATCCCAGAAATTTTAGAACAAAAAGTTAGACCTGAAAAATAAAAAATCCGAACAAGCGCGAGTCGGGTTTGCCGACGATTTTTGCAGGAAATTAAGGGACCGTAGACCTGAATATGGTTTGAAATTCAACTCCATTATCTCCAAGCGTTCCTAAGATAAAGGCTCTTGACAGACAGACGGACGGACGACAAAGTGATCTTATAAGGGTTTCTTTTTTCTTTAAGAGGTACGGAACTCTAAAAAAGGAACATATCCATTCAAAGTTAAGGTCCAGCTCAAAAATAAACTCAAAGCACTGGTTTTGTCTTATTACCAGAGCGAAGAAACTATTTCCCCCCGAGTTAGAATCGAAGCGATAACTGCCGCATTTATTGTAGACCATGAGATCCATTTACATTTATAATTAGGTTCTGTAAACGTATGATAATGAAATGTTGATAACCAAACAGCAATTATTACTTAACGCTTATTATCATCTACAATCAACATTTTATTGTGTCTATTGTGTGGTGGTTCGGTCCTCAATCGGGGGGGAAGAGTAATTTTCTCTTTTCCGGCATGTCAAGACAAAACAAGGCGTTGAGCTTCGCCACTCGATACAAAAAGGGCAACGCGTACTAATTCCAAATATAGATTATTTTTTTAGCTTCACGCTGTATTTTGACCATAGCAGGATAGGCAGAGAGAACCTGGGAACCTAGTGTTAAGACACTCCGTTCCCATTAAGAATTCTTCAGGCTCTCGAAGTGCAAGAATGCAAGCGTGCGACTGTAAACGCGATGGTTAAGGGCTCGATTCCCACTCGCGGACATAAAACAAAACACAAGTATATTCGCTTTTATAATAAGTTTAACTTTTTTTTTAAAGTTTTTTTTAAAGTTCTCTGAAAAGAAAACAAAGACAAAAATGTTAATACTAAAGAACTATTTATTGTATACAGTGAAGATATCTTCATCACATCGAAGTTGTGGTGCACCTTCCACCGTCCAGACCTGGTGGAAGATTCCCTAAAGAAATCCCTTCAAGATCTGGGACTGGAGTACTTGGATCTCTACCTCGTACACTGGCCCCAAGCTTATAAGGTAAGAATTTTAGAAGTCTCAAAAGGAAGAAATGGATCCCTTATAAGTTCACTTTGGTGTCCCTCTGTCTGTCAATCTAAAATCTGTTATCATTCAATTTATCATTGACCTGTAATCAATAAAATTGTTACAGAACCCTTAGTTGGTGAGATAACATTTTCAGTTCCTCGCTCTGGTAACGAGACAAAACGCGGCGTTGAGCTCCGCCACTCGAAATATAATGCCTCCAGAATTCGTTGGAAATTGGTGAACAGAAGTATCTAAATGGGAACGGAGTTTTAACCCCTGCCGATATTCGGAGCTACATCACTATATGCAGGATACATCGTGGAGCTAAAAAACATACCTATTGTCAAGACACTCCGTCTACCCTGTTACATGGAGGATACAGTGTGAAACAAAAAGTAATAATTTCACGAATAGATATTATTCCACGAATTCAAACCCAGGCCACTAAACAGCACTGACGTCATAACTAGTGTAAGCACTGTAAAAAATGTATGAAAATCGACCACAATCGCTTGGACTGCCTTACCTTGAAGGGTTAGTAAATAAATTCTAGCGATCGATAGTACAATGGGGATTCGATTTTTATTATTACTTGTTATGGCATAGATACCAAGGTCACTGCAGCGCGGTGTAACAGCGTCAGATTGTAAGCGCGTTGGTTTTGGGTTCGATCTCACTCGGAAGAATTAATTATATTTGATTTATAATTCAAATTTACGCGGCGTTGAGTTCTGCCACTCAACACGCAATGCCCCCAGAATCTAACCAAATTATCAATTCTACTATAGTAGAATGGATGACTTGGTTAGATGATATATCATCCTCACGTTCCCTATTCCTTTTAAGATTTTATTTTAATCTCGTGCCTACAAAATTATTGAATTCAAACAGGAAGGTGAAAGCCTCTTCCCCGTGGACGACGAGGGCAAGGCAGTTCCATCAGCAGTGGACTACGTGGACACTTGGAAAGCCATGGAAGGTTTGGTAGACAAGGGCCTGGTAAAGACCATCGGCATCTCCAACTTTAATAAGCGTCAAATTGACAGGGTGATGGAAAATTCGAGAATCAAACCAGTTGTTATTCAGGTATTTGGGATATATTTAAATGTTTTTCAAATTTTGTCTGGAAGCCATGATCCAATCCGCTATGAAGAGATACTCAGAATGGCAGGTACTAGCGAAGATGTCACAGTGAGAATGAACAAGAACGTGCTCAGCTGGTTTGGGCATGTCGAATGAATGAGTGATGAAAGAATGGCAAAAAAGATCTATGATGGAAAAGTCAGCGGTAAGAGAGGTAGGAGACCTCAGAAACACAGTATCACAGATACTGGAGGAAGGTCACGTAAAAAGCATGAAGATCCAGCGGAGAGCATGTATGAAGAGGTTGGTGACAGTGAACGAAGCGAAAGAGGTATGTAGAGACCGTAGCGTTTGGCGCTCCGTTCTCTCTGACTACACCGCTAGGGATAAAGTGTGAAGATATGTATGTATGTATGTCGATGTTTCGCTTTGTCCCGTATCCGAGACATTGTGTATTGAGGGTCTTTTTAAATGGACTTTAACAGAATTTGTCATCCAACCGCCTGTCTGACTATTAGCCGGTAAGTAAGTTCGATTCTCTAGGGGGAAATATCCTTGAAATTTATAATATGTCGAACTAATCGACGGGAATATATGGTTTTATTATGTAAAACCCCTTAGACCTTACAACAGGTCCGTGTTTCAATCCGAAATTCTATTTTTATAAAAAAATCCAACTAAAAACACTTTACAAGATATAAGTAAAAATTAAACATCAACAGATTGAAGTCCACCCTTACCTTAACCAAGAAAAGCTTATAGAACACTGCAGGTCCTTAGGGATCACAGTCTCTGCGTACTCTCCCCTCGGATCCCCTGACAGACCCTGGGCTAAGCCTGGCGAGCTCCAGCTCTTGGAGGACCCAAGGTTAAAGTCCATAGCTGATAGATATAATAAATCTACTGCTCAAGTATTGATAAGGTAAGTGATGAATTGTAGATGAAATATTGATTTTTTACAGTTTAGTGACTCCTCCTTATATTGTGACTAGCTTTGAAATATGGCTTCGCCCCCATGGTCAAATGGAAATGACTACTGGTTGTGTATGACACATGACACTTTCTAAGTGCCAGAAATAACGCTGAGCGCAGACGCAGTGGGTCATATTGAAACAATTAACATGACGGCTATATATCGCAAAAATAATCTTTTAATTCCAAGTAACAATTGAGACTACTAATAATTAATAAATAATCAGTAGGATGTATGTGTATATAAGCAAATATTTTAATATAAACAGATATTTTTTTATTTTATAATTTTACCTGAGTGTCTTTTCTATTTTAAGTGAAATACAAGAAGTTAAAGAGGAAATTATTTTCCTTATTTATTTGATCGAAGGTTGATTCAATTAACCCAAAACTTACTAACCCAC
>DWNA01001717.1:0-13713 GCA_018249835.1 Heliconius besckei | reverse complement strand
CACAATCATATATTGTAGAGGATTTTCTTTAAGGATTAAGTAATCTAATAAAAATGAGTACCATATATTTTCGGTACTCTATTTTCTGACATAGCAATCTCCACAAAGGGTGTAGTGTATCTATGCTGGAATAGATGTAAATAAACATAGCTGGCACGTGCCGCTAGAGATGGGCTCCGCGCAAGCGTACTACCGCATTAGTTCATTGGACCGTTAATTGTTTAGCATTTTTCTCACATCTTCTACATTCAAATTTGATTTATAGGTTTGAATGGCTAATGCTAGTCATTAAAACTTCTTGTATAATGTAGAAAATCTTATATAATTTATCCTTTTTGATTGCTTTATATGTTTCATTTCATTTCAAAGTGATAAAACCTTTATGTAAACACATTTTCTGTTTAAAATAATAATTCTTATCCTATATCTCCTCTACCCTACCTGTTGTCTGATATAGCCATAATTGATCAGTGATGCATATTGTCTTTGCTTCACCTTAGATATTTATAAAAAAACAATTAACTGATAAGATATGATAACAATATCTCAAACTCTCGATGGATAATAGAGGTGGACCTAATATATATACTTAATTATATACTATTATTGGGACCAGTCATGGCACAGGGGCACAAACACGCGACAGTAAACGTAAATTGAATATTTAATATTTTAATGCCCTCCCTTTGGTAACAAGGTAAAGCGCAGCGTTGAATTCTGCCATTCAACACGCAATGCCTCCAATATTTAATAGGAACAGAGTGTCCTAACATTAGGTTCTTAGGTGTCTTCTACTTACCCTGGTATGTGCGTAAAATATCCTAATATATAGCGCTAATAGTCTCAAACAATCTTTAAAAGAAGCAATTTCATAATCCTTTAAAATTAGATTAAATATCCACTTTTAAGTGGATATTTTATCGACAATCATCTAATTTCGGAATAATGAAATAGCGTATAGACTCTAAGCTTCAAAGCATTTTATTTGGATACCTGAAGGCAATCAAGTAATCGCATTTACTTGTAAGTTTCACATCACAATCAGACGGAAACGTTATCAAATTTAGTTGAACTCATTTTGTATTTTCAATTCTTTATTCGCTACATTTCTTTTGCTTTTAGGCTAAAGATTTGGACATAGTATCTGTCATTGACGTCGCTGTTCGCTGAACTTCGAACCAACAACTTTCGCGTGTAGTCGCACGTTTCTGCCCAATGCGCCACTACGGCACTCATATTTGAAGTATTTTTTAGTACATTTGTTGGAAAAAAATGACATATTAAAGAAATCCGTTAACATAATTCGCTACAACAATGTTTGTTGACAGGTTACTAAAAAGTACGTGAGTAATATTGAAAGCTTCAACATGTGTATATTTAAACAACCAAAAACACAAAGTGAGCTCGTCCGCAGAACGTGTTTTAGTGAACACGAACCGTAGTTATAGTATACGACATGATCGGCCGTCATTACCTGACCGCATAACTGTTTTTCCCCGATCCTACGCATACAAAAAGCGATGGGCCTTTATTATTATTGAAACACAACTCGGCGAGCGGCAACATGGCCGCGCGCTGTTGCCGCTCCTCACGCTCCGCTGACTCGTCACGTGACGTCACGTCTCAAGATGGCCGCCGCGCCGACCGCGGAGCCCCGCTCCCGTCTTCCAGCCGGATCCAACGCGCTTCATAATAATAATAATTTCAAACGCAGTCGCCTTTGAGGAAACCGAGTGAGGAACGAGAATAGATTGAAATTGAATGCATCGAGCACGTCGGTTATACGCGTTAGCGCTAATTGTTATTCTACAACGGCAGCTGTTTACTTTCGTTGAATAATATCGACTCTACTAGCGGAATCTGTGATTTAGTTGTTGGATATGTTATATTAAATTGTTCGACGAATTTTATACGTTTTGTTTTAATAGTTTTCCGGACCGAAACCTCCGTGTGGATGTTTTCCACATCACACACTCACTGTTTGTAAATGTTTGACTACCTTTCATATAGATCCTTCTCTCAGATTGTTTTATCGAAAACTGGTCTTATTTCATAAATAACGGACACTATAAATAGTATTATTTTAATTATTTTAAAATTTAAATAGTATTATTTAAATAGTAAAATTTAAATAGTATTATTTGAATTTTTTAAAAAAACAAAAAGTAATTACTATAATGAGTATGTTGATCAACAACCGCAATGATGTTACTGCATCTGGTAGATTGTTGTGCATATACCGGGTTCGTTATCGTGCGGGGGGCGGACGTGGAGGCGCCGGGGGCAAGGGGGCGCATCCGCGTCGGGCTAACGGCTCGTCCTCGGCGCGTCGCGGTGCGCGCGCTGACGTCACCGCTCGATAATGGCC
Organism: Heliconius besckei; assembly: GCA_018249835.1. Lineage (NCBI taxonomy): Eukaryota > Metazoa > Arthropoda > Insecta > Lepidoptera > Nymphalidae > Heliconius > Heliconius besckei. The sequence continues at coordinate 11,345 of DWNA01001717.1, read as the reverse complement.
GCCGCCCGACCCCCGCGGCCGCGCCGTCCGTCGCAACAGCTCAGTCTCTCTCCAACTCGCCACCAGAGCGATTGCGTCGACATTGCTCCGCTGTGTTGCATGTGATACTTGTGCTCTGTGTACCATGGTGACAGTGTTTTTCTTTTCGAGTAAATAAAATTTGTGAAAATTTTCAAGGGGAGCGAAGACCGATCTCTCGCACACCGCAACACGTTCGGCGGCGAGATGTCGGTGATGCAGAAGCGCCAGCACTGCTACTTGTGCGACTTGCCCCGCATGCCGTGGGCGATGTTGCACGAATTTTCAGAGGCGGTATGTCGCGGATGTGTTAATTATGAGGGAGCGGATAGGATCGAGATTGTTTTGGAAACGGCAAGACAGCTGAAGCGCGCACATGGTTTTCAAGAAGGAAGGGGACCTACCCATGCTAAAGGAGCCCACCGAGCACCGATGGAAGCACATCAGAACGGAGGAGAAAGTACAGCTCGGCCAGCTCCACCGGCTCATCATGCTCCATCTGCAGGATTTACTTTACATCATTCAAGACCCACGACAAACGCTGGTCTTTTGGCAGAGTATGGAGGACGCAGAGAAGAGCACGACGGCAGGCGGTTAACTCATTTACCGCTTGCTCATCTGCCAACGCATGCAGGAGGTCGACTGGCTCCCGGCTTAACGCTAAAACGACCTTTAGATGACGATGACCACCAGGCACATCATGAACCAACAAAGAGGCTTTTAGAGGAGCACAGTCGGCCACCACTAACTCGTGGTGATTCTTTACCTGCCGTGTCTTTGGCCGCTCCTTTTGCCCCTGATCGAGTCTTCAAGCAAGAGAAACATCCATTACGGACACCGTCTTTTGATGCATCTTCATTCAAATCTAATGGTAAGTTCATAATTTATATTAGATTTAATTCAATATTAAAAATTGCGAAGGTTGCAATAGTCGTTCAACTAAATCAATCAAAAAACCCTCATTTATATGAAATAGTTTTGTCCGTAATCATTTATTATTATTTTTTTTATCCCTGTATAATCCCTGTACTACTTTTATTAATATTACTATTATAGCGGATACATGAGGCAATATTATTGTTAGAAATGTATAATATTATTTTAATTTTAATAAGATAATGATGATAATGATAATGAAAGATGAGTTTTACTTTATTTTGAAGAATTTATCTAGCAAAGTAAACGAGCGCATGAGATAACGTAGTAAAAATAATGTTGCTTATCATTTACAGCACACTTTAACACGATCAACGTGATAAGGTAGTGGATAGTGATAGTTGTATACACGTTCCTTAAAAGCAGAGTGTTTTGCGCAAGCGTTCGCCAAGGGATTCATATCTAGGTAGATGCATTAACTCGGTCCATAAATACAAAACCGGTCGGACTGGTTGAGCGTTCTCGAAAGCGACTCAGCACTCCGCACTCCGCGCTGGCCTCTCGCACACCAGCCCGAGCGCGTACGTACAAACACCCACGTAACGAGCGCGCGCCGTGAATGCACGACAGCGTCGGCGCGGCAACGTCGCGTGACGACATTTTCGCTCACGTACGTATGTAGGTACTAGGTAGGCCGTCGAGCGAAAAAATATAGCGCCTGCCTACGCTTGGCGGAGTCGCTCGACCACATTCCGGCGGCGTGTGTGTTCAGCACTCGGGAGGGAGCGCTGCGGCCAAAAAGGTCACCACGTGACGTCACCGCCGCCATATGGCCGCGCCTGCCGACCAGCACGCCCTTTCGCACGTTACTCTAATAAATTATCTGTTTACGTTCCATTTCATTGTGACATTTGATGCGATGCATGTCATCTATAGCACACGGCCTCGTGCCAGAACAGTATGTTGGAGCTCAATATTAGTATTGTATAATAGTTGATTAATATGGTCAACAAATGAGGAAATAATGATAAATATATGTTTTCGCTATTCTATTAGTGTTGTCATAAATTTGAGTCCCACATTTACATAAATATGAGCTAATTTTAAAGTAAATTATAACTAGTATTAGAAGCTAAAAACGAATATTGCGGCAGTAGTAGCAAATGCACACATATGGAAAGCTCGGGAATGCGACGTTTGGCAACGTCGCGCTGCGATACGAGCCGCTGCACATTCAAGTGTGCCACTATCGCCACACTCACGTCCCCGTCTGCGAGCTGCCTGGGCCCACAGCGGCCTGAGAGGCCAGCGCCACGCCGCCACCAGGCAATGACACATCGACACGCTACGTAAGCGCGTATTAACACACAATGCTATTTATAAGACATGTGCGTGTGTGTTTACTATCCGACGGTCCACTGCAAGCGATGTGTCATCCAACATTGAATGTGAGGTTATTCGGACAAATTGAAACGGTGTCGTTCGACGACGATGCAACGAAAGTGGCGTATGTCAAATTGTTACTAACGCTCGTGCCAACAAGTATACTATATGCTGCCAAATTAATTAAACAGAATGACGTTACGCGAAACTATTATAGAGTAGTTATCGATTCATTTGTTCTGTACATCGCATATATTTAAAAACAAAACAAATGGGTCCCAGTATAGGCATGACGCAATATTCTGATATATATGTTTTGTTACAAATTAATGTGTTACTTTATTTCTTTATGCATTGGTTGAAGAATATAATAATATTAATGTAAGCGGGAACGACTTTTGCAACATTCTTAATATAATGAAACCTATGCGTCATCTAAGCAAATGTATTTTAATTTAATTGTATAATTATAAGAAATTAATTATCAATACAATTTTTTCTTTAGGATATGCTAACAGCGCTCCTCTTACGAATGGCTCTGCTGGATCTCCCTTGGGTAGGACTGCTGGTTCCCCACCAGTCACCGGTGCTGGCGCTGGACCATCGCCAATGGCTGCTTTAATGTCTGTAACAGATACTCTACCCCCTGGATCGCCACGGTCAGCTGGAGGTTCGCCTCCTCAACCGCCACCACAGCGCTCTGCTAGCCGGTCTAGCCAACACTCGCCCAATTCATCAGGTCAGAACTTGTATTTCATCTGACGCATATATTCTGCGTTTCGTCATATTAAGGAACCTTTAAGGAGCATATCTTCATAAAAAATTGTTTATGATAGATCAAAAAAACATATATCCTAAATATGCACGCACATATTTAATGAGTCGGACTCGGGCGGTCCGATAGCCGCAGTCGCATTTCGACGCGGCTCCCGACGACCGCTCGCACTCGTAATCTCAGCTACAGTCTGCTGTAAAGCAAACTTAGTTATTTGTTGTGTTTCCTTATATTGTAATAATTAGCAGACGGTAGCTAAAAATAATCCTCCGGTCCGGCAGGGTCGAACGGCGGGCGGCGGTCGTCGGGTTCGCGGCACGTGTCGTCAACGACTTCAGTGTCGTCGACGGAGGCCGGAGAGGGTGCAGAGGCCGCAGTCCCTGCGCCTGCGCCTCTTCTAAAGTGCACCCTCTGCCAGGAGCGCCTCGAAGACACACACTTCGTACAGTGCCCAAGCCAACCGCACCACAAATTCTGCTTTCCATGCTCCCGTGACTCCATCAAAAGACAGCAAGGATCTGAGGTGAGAATCTTCCTTAGTATTACTTGTTTTACTCAAAATTCTAATTACTTCTGTAATTTTATTTATTTTATAACAGTGCATATTCTTAAAATATTTTTTCCTTTTTAGGTATACTGTCCAAGCGGTGACAAATGTCCCTTGGCTAACTCGACAGTACCCTGGGCTTTCATGCAGGGCGAGATAGCTACGATTTTAGGGGAAGAATTCAAGCCGAAGAAGGAACGGGAGACCTAGGGCAATGTGCCAAAGACTCGACTTTATCTCTTGTCCCTCTCGATGTAAATGAGCACGAGAGGAGTTTTGCCCGTAAGGGAGCATTCGATAGCCTTGCGCGTCGAAACTGCGGCTCCGATAGGGATACGCGGCCAGGCCGTGATAGACCGATCACTTGTATATAAATTGTAAATAAATCTATATAACTTTAGTTCGCTCATCAAGAGTGGCGATTTGGAATTGGTTCTCCGGATGGTCTGATATGGACCGTATTCAGCGTAATGGATTCTTTACGATTCAGCCGATTCTGACGAAAGCGCTGGCGTTTGTTTTAATGAGCTTTGCAATATACTGAATATAGTACATATCCGTTTTTCGAAAACTTTATTATTGTCTTGATTCTGGACGATCCTTTAGAAACACGACAACTTTTGATCTGAAGTAACTCTCGATGTACGTCGGCGATGTCAGCGACCGCGTGTATGTGTTATATGGGATTTCTTCGGATGCCATTTTCTTAGTTACCTTTAGGTTCCGAACCATAGTTAACTTGGCATTTATTTTTATTGTGATTCTTATACACTATACGAGTATTATGCGATATATGATCATGACATTTATGTAGTCCAGTACTGACTGTAAAAAAGTAGTTTTTCTGAAATCGATGGTGCACCGCGCCCTGTACAGATAATTAGCTCGGTGTACATTTGTATTTATTACATACATTCGCATGTGAAATAGTGTTATTTTATACTACGAAGCGATTTATTCAGAGTGGCTCGAGTTCCGTTACTGTATTTCATTCGGGGAAATGATTCGGCGTGGAAATGGCTGTTTCTTTTGTTTTTTCTTATTTACGGAGTTGCGTTAAGATTGGAAATCATTCAAAATTGTACTTTTCAAAGTTATAGGTTCTTTAAATATAAGTTACGTCAATGGAATGGGCCGAAGGTCAGTATTAGTGGGATTGTACCTAGTCATTTTGAGAAATGTCAAATTGTCAGATCCGCGAGCACGCGGCCGTTATAGGAACTCTTAAAACTCGCTGCTATATTTGTATAAAGTGAAGTAATTATCATTATATTATTATTATTATATATATGTCATAATGTTATACAGTCGTAGTGGGTCAATTTCGAAGGCTATCAGACGGCAGTCGGCTTCGAATCTTGCTTTCGCATCGGCTTTGGTCATAGTTGTAAACTGATAGGTCACGCTAGATGCTTCGAGTGTCCGCTTGACATTTGAACCGTCAATCGCGCGTCAGTTGCTATAGTAATGTCGGGCTTACACCAAGTGCGATTGCGAAATAGTGCTGTTTAATGCAATCAACAACTATTTCCGAGCTTTTATCTCTACATTGCTATGTTCGTCTGGTGTAAGCCCTGCATATATCTTTAATTCTTGTAAGCATATTTTATATGTTAATAGTGTCATAATATCCGTAACGAGACGCGACTTGTCTTTAAATACTGCGTATTTCAACACATTCAATGAAATTGATATGTCCATTATTTATTTTAGATGTTCGTATACATATACGATATACATACGTACGTTGTATATACTTGATGTAAATAATTTAGGTAACATTATGGATTATATCCAGTCAGTATTATACTAAGTACTGTGAACATGTAGTTATTTGTAAATCACATTTTTGCTACTTGATCGTATTTTGCTGATTTGTCAGATAATTCGTTTTTTTTAAATAAAATTGTATCATTTTTGTATTGAGCTAATATATGTGGCATGCATTTTAATCATTCGGGCAGTGTGCCCTTGACTATTTGTTGATTTTAAATATATTACTTTCATTATCGATGTTTTAATGTTGCTTTTTAATGTTATAACGTGCATATTAACACAATGTTCTTTTGAAGCTACTTATATTTTCTGATAGATTTCGAAATTGATAATTAGTATCAGTGGAAGTTGATGACTTATTGATAAATTTTTCCGCCAGAGTTGGCATTATAATAAAAATGTAAGCACAAAGTGTGCATCTTATTTTGTAACTTCGAGATGTTAAATGTCCGAAGATGTCTACTTCACAATATTCTATTTATGGTACTTTGCTTATTCATATAATTTGCTTTTTAATGGTGTTTAGTGTGTAAGATGTACAAGGACATGTTTTAGGTCCTGTTCTTCTCTTCCAAGTTTACAAAGTGTGTAAACAATTACTTATATATATATAAATGGGTACATTCGTACATTTAACATCTCAAAGAATTTATAGTCCGCCTTTATCAATAGGCTTGTTTGTAGGTGGCGAAGAGACTTGTATCTTTCTACTGTAAGCAACAAGTGAAATGCTTCGATTAAGACGTTAATGTACATGTTGGTGAAATACAATTGATGTCATTTTGTAATACTACTTTTATTTCTTTATTCATCCTTATCCTTAAATCCTATATAATCCTGTCCATTTGAGTTACTTTTCACAAAAAATAAATAAATGAGAAAATCATTATATTTAAAAAAAATAATGTTTGTATGTCATTATAGAATCGTAAAGTATGCATTAAATCGAAATGGAAATTCATTACACTCGAAATAAAATGAATATTTGTGTAATGTCTTTCCGTCAAACTTATTTTATTTGGCGTAGCAGTCCTTGCATGGTACAACCAGTAGTCTATAAAAGCCAAATAATAATTAAACTGTTGAAAAGAAGATACATAAAACAACAAACATATCAACCAAACAATTTGCATTATCTCTACTATATTTATATGTGATGCAAAACGCATCGACTATAAGGAGATTAAAAATAATTTAAAATTGTGCTACCAACTACATCTAAATAAAAAGTAAATAAAAAAAAAAATTCAGAGTTTAAATTCTTAGTTTCCATCTCTTTTGTTGTAGAAAGGAGCGGGGCGGAGAGGATGCCGGAGCCGCTGTGTCTGACGAACAGATGAGAATTGAGAAAATACTATACCCAGTCGATAGATATTTGGTAAGTACCTACCAATATTTTATATAACTTAATAACTCTAATAGTTAATTCACAAAAACGATTTTTCTATTTTGTTAAAGATCTACATTTTGCTTAATTATTATTCATAAGTTTCTACAATTTCAGATTGAGAGCAGCAAAAAAATTGATATGATTAATATTATAAATGATGACATTTGGACTCCCGAGCTAGCATTAAGGCCCGAAGATGAAATTATATTAAGAAAGTTGCATGACATGCTGCAATCGACTGCAGACGACCTTAAGCTGCTTTCCGGGGAACTATCAAAATATCATGAACAGGGTGTACAAAATAAGTCGTTCCCGACCCCTTTAGACGAAGAATTTAATGAAAAAGTTCACATTGAAGAAGTTGTTAAAGCTAAATTTCTTGGGCACAAATTAATTGATAGGGTTAAAACTGTTCATAAAGGTCAACGACTGAATATTGTTGAAAGAGTTGATTTCGCGCAAGCTTCTACTAGAAATAATTCAAAAAAAGTTACAAATGCAAGTGTACAAGTTAACGTGCCGCTTAATAAAAATACAAATGTAAAAAGAGATTTAGGAATATCGCGCACAAGAATACTACAAATTAATGAGGAAGCTAATGCAGAAAATAAAACTGTCCCAAAGAATGCCGAGGCAGATAAATGTGTCAAAAATAAACTGACTAAGATTGCCTACAATGAATTTTCTCACACACACATAGAACCTAAAACACCAGTTATTGTGTCTCGAATACCATTACAAGTACAAGAAATGCCGAGTATTAACATAAGAAGCCAACTAAAAACGCAAAAGGTTTTACAACTTGACATTTTACCAGATAATACGGACAACCAAGAAAAAGAATTAACTAAGAGTAATGCTTTAGTTGTTGAAATGAAGTATGAACTGCCAGAAAAAGCACGAACTCCTAAAGCGAGTTCATTTGATCATATAAATTTAATTGCTGAAAAATCAACCGACACGACTAAACGAAAAATATCTGTAATGCCACCATATGAAACTAGCGAGTCAACAAACAATGTGAGTTCTGAATCACAACATAATTTGAGAACGCAGAAACGAAAATCTCTTCCTGATCCTTTATCAACACAGTCGAGTAAAGTGCAGAGAAGTAAAAAAAGTATTAATAGTAGAAAGAATGAATTGAGTAAATGGAATAAAAAACTAAAAGCGGTTTACAGTAGTATATCTCGAAACACAGGAACAAAGGCCAAGAAAGTGTTATCAAAAAAATCAAGTTATAAAAACAGTAACGATCAAAACAAAATCTATCAAAGCTTAAATAATACTGAATACATACCATACTCCAAATTAACACTCGGAGGAGTGCCTGTGAGCGATATTGAAAAGGAAATTTCAAATGTACCTAACAGAAAAGATATAGTGTTAAGCCCTATTTTGGATAAAATTTTAGGTAGTGAAAATACCTTCCACAAAAACAGTCCTAGAAGACATCACGATAAAACTCCAAAAATATTAACAACTTCAGACGAAAATTTATTAGAAGAAGTTTTAGAAATTGAGAAACGCGTCACAAAAACTTTATCTGTAAAAAATACCAACAAAGATGATAAAAACAAAGAAGAAAGCCATACTAAATCTAAAAGTTCGAAAGACAGTGATAGTTATGTGGATGATTTTGAAGATTTGAAATCTAATGACTCTGAAAATGAAATGGGGTCAATTAAATCTCATTATGCTCAAGAGGTATCTCCAAGAAATTTTGACCCTGCGAGTAATAACGAAGGTTCTAAGTCAGAAGTAAAACCAAAAATCAAAAAAGTTCGCAATAATACTTTTACTAAAGCATCAAAGTTATCTTTTAAGAATGAAGTAGATATTTTTGAATTTATTCACTCTGTTAATACACAGGATATTGCTACTCAAAGTAGTATGTCGAATAAAATAATACCTCAAGAGACCCAGACTTCTCCTAGAAACGATACACCTGTTCAATCAATCCATAATGATTTATGGCCTTCTGCTACTGATATCGATCCTCGTGGGGAAATCGAAAAATTGTTTAAATTAGAGAAAGATTTTATGAAAAAGTTAATTATTGAAGAGTATGGAGACATTTTAGAAAAAGATTTCTGCGAACCATCATCATCAAAAGAAGGGGATATTAAAAATGAAAGAAATGTTACAGCATCTCAAAAAAACACGCAAACGTCTCCTGCGTACGTCAAAAGCGTGATGACGTCTCCGACGAAGACTAAAACCAGAACGACTTCGCCATTTGCTTTATCATTGACTGTTAATAGACAAACTAGCCCACTAGTAGTAGTGTCAAATGAAGAAGACTTAAAATTGGAGATAGAAAAAGATGATGATCTTGGTATATCTGTTAATCTGTCCTCCCCGCGCTTCAGTTTACGTCTCCCACAAACTTCGAGAGACATTTTGCCCAATCTTGGTCCTAAAGAATCCAATAAAATATACAAAAAGAACAATTTACAACAAAAATATAGTTCAAGCTCTGTAGATGGGGATTATTCATCATCTGACATAAGCAGTTTAGGTGAGATTCATAAAAACTATAAGAAACGGCTTAGGAAAATTAAAATACCATCAATTTCAGAGTTGAGTTCCTCATCTTCGTTATCTAGAGGGAGCACCTATCTCTCTGAGGCCATACTTCCTCTTAGAAGTGAGGGTGAAGCTAGTTTAGGACAAATAAATAGAAAAAACTCAAACAAAATAATCAAAAGTGAAGGAGAAATTAGCTTGGGACAGTTGAATTAGATATGAATAAAAGTTATTTTTTAACTGCTATGTAATATTCTAATATTATGTGCCTTGTAATATTTTATTTTAACTGTTTTTGAAAATCAAATGTTGCATTCTTTGTTGTTTACTCACCTCAAGTACAAATTGATTATCACATTTTTATTTGTGATATTCTTTTAATTATATATAAGTGCAAATATATTTTATAATATGTCATTTAGAAAATGAAAATAGTAAATAAGATGAATTCTGCAATATGACTGATGAATAAATATTTTGAGCAAACTTTTCAAGTTTTTTCTTTTAGTTGTTTATCATCACATTTACTATTGCTGAGTGATACAATCGAACCTTATATGCTACAGTTGTAGGTTCAACTCAGTGGAAATTGTTTACATTTCCTTGCTTTGGTAAGAAGGCAAAGCTAGGCAATGAGTTCCAGCACTCAAATAAAAAAAACACCAGCACATTAATTTATCAGTTTACTTGTTAGTTACAAATTTACTGAATAACAATTGATTCTTTTATATTTTTTTACCGTACACTACAGAAAATAAATTTAAAATGAATACCTGTTTATCTGGGCTGACCGTAGAACAACTGAAATAATTTAAATAGGACTTTAAAATTAATTACAAATTCACATGTTTTCTAGTTACATTCACTTTATTTAATTCTGAAAATGTATAAAACTGTATAAACGTTGCCGTTGTGTACAAGTCCCCGATCGACATAGCGTCTCCCTCTAGAATTCGCCAGAAAATGGGGAACGAAGTGTCTTAACACTAGGTTCCCTCTGCCTACTGTGCGCTGGGTAAAATGATAATAATTTTATTAAACTCACCTATTTAAGTTTTAAAAAATAATATGCTTAACGATTGTAAAACAAACCATGTACCATTCACATAAAAACAAATCTATATATATAGGTACTGTTGCTATATTATACGAGAGCGACGGTAACAAAACTAGCTTATAATGATACCATTTTAACGATACCTAATGATACCGTTGATTTCAAGTTACCTATGCTGAACGGTAAAATTATCTAAATGTAAAGTAAATATGGTAACGTATGGTACGGTGGTTATAAATATCGATACTTTTCTGACTGGGAGATATGATACTATGGATAATATCGATAGTATTGCATTATCCGATAGTGTTGTACCCTTCTGAACTATCGATAGTTTCGATACTATCTATTTAGTCGATACTATCGAATGCATTTTTTAGATTAAGAGTATCGATTGCGAAATAATCGATAGTTTGACAACACTAGTACCAACACCATCATAAAACAGTCACAGTTGACACGACTTAGCGATGACAAGTGCAGTTCAATATTTCAATACTTTTCAACGTTAAAAATTAATTTAAATTATTAAATTTTCTTTTTTTTTTATCTGTGACAGTTACAGTAATCGATTACGATTCCGAATAGCTTTTGCACATCACTAGTGTATTTTGCTACTTTTGTTGTTATCATGTATGTATTACTAGTTTGTAGACATGGGCCGTAACGTCTTTTAAGCATAACCAGTGATCACTAGTTTCTAGTTTCAGAAACTAGTTATTTCTATAATTAGTTACAAATGCTTCATAAGCAGTTGTAAGTTTAATACGATTACTTTTACAGTTAAGATTACGAAAACGTTTTAGTTTACTAAAATGTAATTATTTATTTATTTATTTTATATACAATTTTTATATATACACTTTATTATCTATATATATAAAAGGACTTGTCCTCACTGACTGAGGTAAGACGCACGCACAGCCGTAACCACTGATGGTAGAAACGTTAAATTTGGACAAATGTTTACTTTCGTAATCTGGACATCCACTAA
>DWNA01001716.1:0-13722 GCA_018249835.1 Heliconius besckei | reverse complement strand
TGGCACAATGACAGACGACAGGTCACGGCAGTTGCACAGTCCAACGTCAGTAATCTTACAGTTAGGAGTATTTATAACACTAATAACACGTATTTAAGTGATTTTAGAATATACACAGTGAATCATATGAATTAATATACATTAAATAATCCTTTTTAATAATTTTAATTACGGAGCTACTATATTGACATGTTGCCTATTGTTGTATATTCATTAATACAATTAATATTATCATTAATACATTAATACAATAATAAAAGGTAATTAAATGTATAGGTACAAACATAAATTAGAAAAACATAATAATAATAAAATTAGCACAGCAAATCAACAATAGTAATAGTGTCTACTTTATTTAAGCAAACTAAAAGGTAATTTAAAATATAAATCTATATAAGTGAGTAAACAATATAATAATCTAGTCTTAATTATTTAAGCAACAAAACAAAATAGAAATATAATATAATATTGTCTATGAGTGCAAATGATTAAAATAATCTGTATTCGACATCCACAGTTTAAGTCACGGTGACATAAAAAGAAAAAATAATTTTCAAAATTGTAGATGTCAAACAATGTAAACATACTTACCCACAAATAAAGAACTTAATGTAGAACCTAGAAAAACATTTTTCGTAGGACACCACCGTCTCTAGTGCGTAATTTTCAACGGGTCTCACCTGTTTCACAGAAATATTTGTAAACGAAATATGATGCTAGAAGTACGAGCAGGATCGAAATGCCAATGAAAATGTCGTCCGGTCTATTGGAAACTATCTCCGGCTCAGACAGCAGGTCATAGATAGAACCGGCAACCAACTCCATACGTCCTTTTTTAACAACTATAATAAATTTATAGTAAGTAGAAACGCGTTCTAGCGTGGACACCACGCCTTGGCAAGCGTAATGTAGGACGTCTTCCCACTAGATGGGAAACAGGGTGACGATGTCCGCAAAGTGGCGGCAATGGCTAGATGCAGAAAACTGAAGATCGAGCCCAGCGGCGCGCCACTGGAGAGGCCCACACCCAGCAGTGGACGAGGACAGGCTGATGATAATAATGATGAAGTAGTTACCCGAGTTAATTTTTACCTTGTAATTGATGCCCTTAGTACTACGTATTAATAACACTAAGGTATTTAATAGAATGCTCTATAAAATACTATGTACTTAGCCCAATAATGTGTTCCAATTTTTCCAGTTTAGAGTTAACCTGGTCAAACCTTTGAACGCATTTGTAAAATTTAAGACTTGATTTCATTATCACATACTCTGAGTATTATAACGTCACAAAGAATCAATGAATGCTTACCCGAACCGCAACCAGACCGACAATTCATGATATGAATGTCCTATCTGCTACTTAGGTACAATTTTGAAGAAAACTAGACTTGATATACGATGCGTTAGAAAATGTGAGTTTATCAGCTCATTAGTTTTTCAACCAAAATTTAGGCCGACTAATGATTATATCATTCTTCGAAATGTAATAAAGTTATAAGTAATTGATACTACTACTATACATTTACATATAAAATTATCAATTCCATAGCATTTCAAATATCGCCTCTTAGCTTTATTTTAGAACTACAATGGTTCACTCTCTGAAATTCGCCTTTAGAGAGAACTTTACAGTTTCAAAATTTATACGACTTGAATACAGAGATGTACTCAATAAACCGATTTCTCGGGACTTAATGATGTCGTAGACATCCAATATCGTGATAGAATACATGTATATCTCGCTAGCCAGGTTCAGTTTATGCAAAAGCAATAAAAGTCAAGGCAATATGCGGCGTAATATCTACGTTACGCACGTGGATATTGCCAAGGTATATATGTAACTACCTTACACAGCCCTCATGTCCCATGAAGACGATTATTTTCATTAGCTTTCCCCAGCTTTGGAACCGAAGTTACAAAAAAAACGAATGAAACTTCTTGATAGTCTTTTTGCAATATTATTGTGTGTCATACTTTATTGTATATATTGTAACAACTTAGTAATAAAAGGTTGTCGTCTGTAATTCTCGCATTTCATATTTTATCATATCTGACAACTTCAGTAATAAAAGGTCGTAATACAATACAATTCACTTGATAGGCCCAACTGAATTATTTAGCTGCCTTCTTTTCCTCTTTCTCCTGCTTCTTACCAACGTTTCCTTCTATTTAGATTTTACTTCTTTTTCCAAAGACTAACATCAGTCGTTTGCATTTTCCAGTTGGATGCTTTTCTTCTAGCTGGATTATAGATTTCTTCCACTACATCAGCTTCAATTCTGATGGCTACTCCAATGCCCCACAGGGATGCATATCACTATTCATTATCTATTATATAGTACGTCAGGTATAAAATACTTTTGCCACGGCACTCGCGGGAATGTGCACTCACTTGCACGAGGATAATGCCTAAAGAAACTTTCGGCGACTTTTTATAATACTTGAACCCACTATTTTAGTCAGTTTTTAATTTAGTTTTAGACACATTGCTTCTTTTTATCCATTTCTCAACACAATATATACAGAAAGATTCGGTTACATTTAATTAAAGTTATTAACAATCATGCAATACCCTTGTACTAAGTTCTGGGGTTGTGTTACCAGTCAGCGGGCTCTCACTCTGTATACCGATATCACTGATACTTAACAATTGCTAATGTATAATAAAACGTGCTAGAGTTTTATACTCAACGCATGCTTTTCAATTTTTGATGCATGTACGGTTGACGAAGGCCTCTAACTGCTTCAAATAATCTTGGAAAAGGATTATTGGTGGCATGGAGGTAAATGGCTAGATGCGTTCCCGCGATTAAACCGGGTAGGGCCTACGGAGCCCAAACCATCAGCCACTGCCTCCGATACGCTCAGAGGCAGCCTCCTTATAACTGCCCCCCCCTCCCGTACAATTGAGAGCATTTCTAATTAAAATAGTACCGAGCTTTTTTAAATTCTATTGTACGGATAAATGCACTTTAAATAATTGGACATACCTTATGTCAAGTAATAGCCCGAGTCCCCCTTAAGGCAACTAAGATAAGGTGATTGGCTAGAATCTTTGCCGAAGAGGCCATACAGAAGATCCCGTGATTGCTAAATACTATTACGCCCATTGCTAAATGTTATGACGTTCATAGCGATGGCAGTAACCACGAATAAGCAGCAAATCCACAATTCCTTTATCCTCACTCCTCCAGGATTGAGAAAAGGAATCCTTGTGTCTAATTCTTCCGAGTATTCGCTTGTAATTGTCAAAAGAAGCCAAAAGAAACTCTCACGCAAATTTGTCCATTGTCATTCGTTAACTCGCTTAGGATACGCTACCAGCAAATATAATATTTCAACAACGTTACTAATTATCCTATTACAAATAAATAAAAAATGATTATCTAAAAATAGACAGACTTTTTATATATGTCGGAGAATAAGGTGGTTGGGACAAGAGCTTTTTCCGATCCCACTTCTGATTAAGCATCCCTGATATATATGATGAGAACATATTTTTTTATATATTTGATAACTTGCTCAGGATACGCTCCTAACGAATTGACATTAATAATCAGTTTTATTTAAACATGTGAAACACGGTCAATTACTATAATTATGAATATTTTAATATTTGAAATTATTAGTTTTAAAAAGCCCTTCTACACGAAATATTAATTTATACAATACGTTATACAATTTAGGAATGTTCATTTGGTTTTACACTCAACTTAATACAAAATTTAACAGATTACCGATAAGTATCGGTTTTTATACGTGTATGGGAACGCAACAGCCATGCTCAAAAGTATTTGAGCAAATGATCAGTTGCTTACAGTTTGACGAAAGTACGTTTTGAAGTGTGAAACGTAAAAAACTTAAGTGCGTGCTCAACCATTTGAGAATACTCAGTTGAGATTTTATACTTTACTCAATTCAGAAACCGGCCGTAAGATAAGCACTTTTAATAATATTTTGTAATCGAATAGCACGCCAGTCATTTTTAATTAGACAAGTATTAAAATCTCCCATTATGATGGTGTGATAAACACCTGGAACATACTTATCTTGTAAAGTTTCAAAGGTGTCAAAATAATTTACATGAAGTGAAGGGCCGTAAAGTACACCAAGTAATAGTTTTAATGTGCCAAAAAACACTTCAATAAAAATATGCTCACAAGTATTTGAGTACAGTGTAGGAGATTTGTCGAGAATAGAAAAGGGGATGTGGCTGCGTAAGTAAATAGCAACTCCACCACCGCCTTTCCCCGTACGGTCATTACGGGTAAGATGGAAGCTGGGTAAAGCATAGGATGTGGACGGTAAGGAAGGTTTTAGGAAAGTTTCGGAAACTAGGATCGCGTGAACGTTTTTGGCATCAAAGGAAGCTAGGAGATCAGGATAATGAGCGGGAACACTTTGATATGCACCACGTTGAAGTGAGTAGTTGGGATTTGGCGCACGCGCCAGAACCAACAAATGCGCTAGGACCACGGGAGTGTGCCAGACCCCGCGAGTCGACTTGTTGATGCTTCAAAACTAAAAAAAGAAAAAAAAAATGAAAAAAAGGTTTAGCCCCCATTTGAATCGATTGCGCTGGGTCCCAGAGCTGTAGCTCTAACCGTTCCAAAGATAGCTTTTCGATTAATTAAATGCCACTAGTCGCGTCTCTTATCAGTCACCCTCATCAAGTTCCCGCCCGGCCTTATCGCTCGCTTCCCCGAATTGCTAACAACGAACCTACGTCACAGTGCAGTGTTGCTGTCTCTTTCTTGCATTTCTTATCACCTAACGACACCACAGTGCCCGTCTCTTTGTCGCTATGTTGCCCAATAATTTGTTTATTAAAAACTTCTCATTTAATATATATATTTTTATGAAATCCAACAAAAAGAAATCGAAATGCGAGAATAAAAAAATGTACAACCTAACCTAATCTAAGAATAAAAAATCTTTTGTTTATTAAAAACTTCTCATTTAATATATATATTTTTATGAAATATAACAAAAAGAAATCGAAATGCGAGAATAAAAAAATGTACAACCTAACCTAACCTAAGAATAAAAAATCCTTTGTTTATTAAAAACTTCTCACTTAATATATATTTTCGACTAGTGCACCAAACCTAAAAAAATATCACTTTAAACAAAAAGACTAAATAAATTATTTTACTAAAATTTTACTTTGTTTTATTTTCATTTGAAAGGCATTTTAATAAAACCAAATAATATTTTTTTACATTAGCATTTATTACATAATAAATAATGTTTCATACATATTTTTTTAAGGTAAAGCTAAAGATGTACATATAAAAAAATACATAACATTTTATAATAACTTTCTATAATTTTCTATAACTTTCTATAATTTGCTTAACTAATACAATAAAAATTCAATTCAAATTCAAAAATATATATTAAATGAGAAGTTTTTAAAAAACAAAAGATTTTTTATTCTTAGTTTAGGTTAGGTTAAACATTTTTTTACATTTTTTTATTCTCGCATTTCGATTTCTTTTTGTTAGATTTCATAAAAATATATATAGTTAGGAGACTTCTGTGCTACAAATGTCAACTGTCAAATATAGTATTGCAATGTGTCAATGTCAAATGTCAAAATGCCCGCTCTTTCCTCACCTACATGAGGTTACACGTGTGGTAGTCGATGTGATTTGTTACTAGGTTGTTAATAGATCATTATTAGCAAGTTATAAAGTAATTTAAATGTTTTAATTAATAAATATTGTGAATTGGTTTAAAGAGCTGCTATAATTAACACTGAGTAAATATCTATATGTGTTTTCGAATGTTGTTGGTGTTTTATATAAGTTTCTAGTTATTTAAACTTCAGTTTATAGTTATTTTGATGTTTAATAAATAAGATTGTATTTGTAACATTAGTGTTGTATAGTTTACTTTTCATATTTCACTTCTGAAACCTAATTATATATTAAATGAGAAGTGTTTAATAAACAAAAGATTTTTTATTCTTAGGTTAGGTTAGGTTGTAAATTTTTTAATTCTCGCATTTCGATTTCTTTTTGTTAGATTTCATAAAAATATATATATTAAATGAGAAGTTTTTATTAAACAAAAGATTTTTTATTCTTAGGTTAGGTTAGGTTGTACATTTTTTTATTCTCGCATTTCGATTTCTTTTTGTTAGATTTCATAAAATATATATATATTAAATGAGAAGTTTTTAATAAACAAAAGATTTTTTATTCTTAGGTTAGGTTAGGTTGAACATTTTTTTACATTTTTTTATTCTCGTGGGGGGCTAAACCTTTTTTTTTTAGTTTTGACGCATCGACAAGTCGACTCGCAGGGTCTGGCACACTCCCGTGGTTCTAGCGCAACTACTGAAGTGCTTGGCAGAGTTCGCAAAAGTCGTGTCCAAAACAGTGCTTAGCGGCGCGAAAGTGCTATGATAACTAGAATCTGATGAAAACGATGTAGACTGACAAAATATATCATTATTGGAGGTGTCACTGTTTGAGTTAGCGTTGTTGAACATAGTGCAGTACAAAAATATAATAAACAAGTAAAAATAAATAAAATAATAAATATGTTAAATAAAAATAAGATTAAAATAAAATAGGTGTATATGCAGAATGTTAAGGATAATAGTAATAAGAGCTATACGAGTATAATATATTTATGTCCAAATAAATAAATAAATTGGCAAAATAAATATTAGTGATAAAACTAGTTATCTATCTATATATATAAAAGGACTTGTCCTCACTGACTGAGATAAGACGCACGCACAGCCGTAACCGTTGATGGTAGAAACGTGAAATTTGGATAAAATTGGACTTTCGTAATCTGGACATCCACTAAGAAGGGATTTTGAAAAATGTTAACCTTAAAGGGGTGAAATAGGGGCTGAAAGTTTGTATGGAAAAGAAAAATAATCTGCACCAATTTTTATGAAATTTGAAATTCAGACTTTTAAACATATTTCATTGAACACGTGTTTCGTCGTTTTCTAGAATTCTCCCCCTAAGGGTGAAAATAAGGGATTGAAAGTTTGTATGGAAAAATCTTTAAATCGCCACCGATTTTTATAAAATTTGAAATTTAGACTCTTAAAAATATTTCATTGAATACATGTTTCATGGGTTATTAGAATTCACCCCTAAATACGCAAGCGAAGCTGCGCGCGTCCGCTAGTATAATATATTATATTAAGACTTAGCAAAACAATAATAAAATTAATAAGCTTGCAACGCACGCCTGCTTTTAGTGATTTATAGAACACTAGCTCATAAGTTATTAGATATAAGGTTAAAAGTATTCTATCAACATTAATTGATCAAACTAATGCATTAAAGGAGGTTGTTTACTTCTTCGAGTTTACGATCCTCTTCATTCGTGTAACCTGAGGAACTGGCTTTGTCTTAGAATCACCAGCACTTGAGCTCGCCATAGGTGCTTTAAGAGGTTGAGCCCCAGCCGCGTCGTGGATATTATCTAGCTCACTGCATGTGGAAATAGTATGGCGCTTCCCATCTGGCCCAATAACAATGATGTAGCCCTCCTTCGTCCAACATTTATTTATGCCAAAACGTTTTAGGGCTGCCATGAAAGTCTCGTGCCTGGATTTGGCGAGGAATTCCGATAAAGTGATGCCTGTGTTTTTCAAATTGGTTTTAGCATACCATATTTGATTTCGCATAGATAACTCTCGGAATTTAACAATTTGGCTTATCAGATGTTACAGTACCCAGGCGCTGACATCTGCTAATGTCACCCAGCTCCAGATCAGGCAACTTCAGATGTTTGGATAGGACCTTCGTGGCAATAGCGGAATCAGCTGTATTTCTCTCCTCGGACACACCATGCACCAACAGTATCTTCTTTCTGGTCCGCAAGTCAAGAAGGTCGTACTGTTTTGACAGAATATTTACCTGCAGCTGAAGCCCCTCCAGTGCACTCAACACAAAAGATCGAAATGCACTAAATTGAGCTGCAATGTGGGAAATGGGGCTTGCCGCAGGAAGCGCAGAACTCAAATTTTGCTGAAAGTCAGCCATCTGCGAATTGAAGTATAGTGACAGTTCTTGTATTGACTGCTTAATAGCTTCCATGTTTGTGGTTGTGTTCAAAAGACTAGTGATTATGGATAAAAAGTTTTGGTGTAGAAATTATTGCACGAATAACTGCTGGCAGGTTGGTGACTGTTAATACATCACTTACACATAACACCTTTCACTAATAATTTGCTTTAACTATGTTTAAAAGAAAATTATTTAGGAGCAACTTTAAAAACGTGTTTACTTTTTGGCACCTACCCTTAGACCTGATTATGTGCTGTAACCAAACCACGCTTGACCCAAAATTTTAAAGACCCTTAAAATTACTACGGGCTTTCAATTCTAGTAGCAGGTAGTAGTGCCGGAGATCGCAAGCAACAAAATAAAGTCAGAATGTGCCGATGACGGCCATGTTAAATAGTTACATACCCCTTTTACCCTGTAGTAGCCTGTGTGGCTAAGACAAACAAACAAACAAAAGACACAAAAAAAAGAAGAAAAACTAGCCTTTGTGGCAACGGCTAGCCCTTGTAGCAACGACTAGCCTTTGTGGCAACGACTAGCCTTTGTGGCAACGACTAGCCTTTGCGGCAACGACTAGTCTTTGTGGCGACTAGTAGCCTGTGTGGCAACGAGTAGCCTGTGTGGCAACGAGTAGCCTGTGTGGCAACGAGTAGCCTGTGTGGCAACGAGTAGCCTGTGTGGCAATGGCTGGCCTGTGTGGCAATGACTGGCCTGTGTGGCAAAACCTAGCCTGTGTGGCAATGACTGGCCTGAGTGGCAATTACTAACCGTTGTGGCAATGACTTGTCTGTGTGACTGTTAGCCTATGTGGTATTGACTAACGGATGTGACATTTGTAAGATTATAACAATATTTGCCTTACACGAAACATTTCGTAGTATTTGTAATAATACACTTATAAAATTGTAATCACTATGAGTTCACTATTACATCCACTAAGTGAAGATATTGTGTGGTCAGGAAGACCGAACGGGACGTATTGCAAAGCACTATGTTTATTGTTCACAGATTGAACCTATGCACACGAGGGCGTGTGACGATGCAGGACGGCCGTGACGGCGCGCTGCTATGTATTAGTTTTAATTATAATTTCGCAATTATTACATTTCGATTTTAATTGATTTATGTAATGGATTATATTAGATAAATATTTAAAATGGAGCGGGTAACCCCGAATAGGGACTACCCTACACCTACTAAGGTGTAGCCAAGGTGTAGCTCGTGGCTACACCTACTAAGGTGTAGCCACGAGTAATAGCAGATGTCATTGGTTGACAGCTATGGCGTGAGATGTTCACCAATTACCCTATTGGCTCCTAATCTATTGTAATTTTGATAATCTTGTGAGATTTATTGTAAAACTGTTATGTAAACGATTAATAAGACATTGTAGAATATAAGTGTGACTTTTATTTAAACATCTCTGTTGCTACAACGCCCACAAATGAAAAGTAACAGCCAAGACTGCTATGAGGCCCCTTCTGATGCTTCTACATATATATAAAACCGTTTAAAAAGGACTTGTCCTCACTGACTGAGGTAAGACGCACGCACAGCCGTAACCGCTGATGGTAAAAACGTGAAATTTGGACAAATGTTTACTTTCGTAATCTGGACATCGACTAAGAAGGGATTCTGAAAAATTTTAACCCTAAAAAGGTGAAATAGGGGTTGAAAGTTTGTATGATTTTTTTTTTAAATCGGCATCGTTTTTTATAAAATTTGAAATTTGATTTTCGTCGTTTTCTAGAATTCGCCCCCTAAGCGTCCAATAAGAGGTTGAAAGTTTGTATGGATAAATCTTTAAATCGCCACCAATTTTTATAAAATTTGAAACTTAGACTCTTAAAATAAATCATTAAATACATGTTTCATGGTTTCTTAGAATTCACCCCTAAGCAATAAGCAGGCGAAGCTGCGTGCGTCCGCTAGTACATTTATATATATATATATATTGTTAGCTGCCAACGTGCGAAGGAATATCCTGCGCGCGAGCAGGACCCTTCCTGTGTTAGAAGAGTATCGACACCCACCACCACCGCGCTACATTCAATTCTTATAAAAGCTAGTGTGGTAAACTCGTGTACATACGCCAAACGTCGCCCGTGGGATCGCCTACGGCGATATTATAACCGATGATGCTGACCCCATCACTAAAGCGAACGACCCTAAATTTGTAGGTAGGGCTACACACAATCGCAAACACACACGCTACGCACACCGTCCCCGCCGGTGGAGACGAGGTCCCAGCTTTACTGTGGCCCAATAGCGCCTCGGCGCGAGAGGAGCCCGCACTCATTAATTCAATAGGGCATCAAGAGCCCTCCCCAGTAAGCTTTGGTCGAACCGATCGAAGCAAAGCCCCCCACTACGAACGGTGTTCGCAAGTCGCGGTCCGAGTCTCAAAGGAGACGCCCTTGCGCCACTGTGTTCTCTTTTATTGGGACCTTCCACGGTAGCCATGCCAAGGTCAGAGCTCGTCTAGCTCGGCCTCCCCAAGCCCGGTGACGCTATAGAGGCCGATATGGCCAACAGCATACTGCTCATTCGAAAAACGAAAAACGAAAACGGGGTGCGCTCTCCTTGTCCGACCGACCGAACCGACCCGCCGGTTATCGTGCGTAAGGTGGTTGGCGTTGATACTGTGAGTTCGTTCCATATTCTCATTATTTTGTTATTGATAACTTTGTCTCATGGAAAATAACGATTGTCAAGTCAAGTCTTAGTCATTGTTTAATTATACTTCATTGTGTAACTTAATCAGTTCATAAAGAAATATTGTCAAGTCAAGTCTTAGTCATTCTTTAATTATATTTGATTGTGTTTGTCTTCCGCCCGGACCTCTGAGAAGTTCAGACGTGTTTACCAGTTATCCGCGGTTCGTTTCATTTTGTAATAAATAGTGAATTCGCGTAAGAAAAGTCGAGTATAAAAAATAGGAGTGCATACATGCGAAGAGATGACTACCTGAGGATCCATCCGTCATCAACAGCAGCAACTGCCCACCTGTTACGCAAAGGTGACCGACCACACAGCCGTGGACGGAGTGCAACTTCTAACAGTGAGCGAATTCAACTAATAAAAAGCTTAAGTGTACAGAGATATGCTTAAACTGGACGGAAAGAACTTTTGTATGGAAACGTCGATTGCCACCATATTAGGTAGACCTCCGTCCTTGCGAAGCAATCCTTTCACTTTTTCAACTATACGTGACTGCTGCCCTGGTACATAGTCTACGAAATGCCACTTAAACGAACGCCACCATCGCATGCGACATTGCCTGCAGACTCCGGTAAGGCGCCCTGCGCTGAACTAAATTTGCCGGCGTCATCATTGACGGATTTTGAAACTCACAGACGTCTCGATAACCCGATGGATACGGAAATTACTCTTAACAAATCTGCCTCTGACACCGACTTGACTATTACACCACCGAGCTTTGTTTTCCAACGAAATAAGAGATTTAGGGCCCAGATGGGAGACTCTGCTTCCAATCAATTAGATGTTTTTACAGAACTAAAAGAAATGCGTAAACTGATGACATCTTCTGTGGCCAAACAGGCTGACGGGCTTAGAAAAGTTAATTCTATTTTTAAAGATATTCAACAGTCAAATTATAATATAGAGAATTCGGTTTCGTATCTTGCTGCTCAAAATGAATAGCAGAAAGTCTACCTTTGAAATTAAAAATGTTCCTAAAAAACCAAGCGAAAATAAAGATGATCTCATAGGGATGGGATGGAGTTAAACCAAGATCAGCCGAAAATAAATCGCCGCCAATTATCATTGAAACTAATTCAACTTTACTTAAAAATGACCTTTTAAAGATGGCAAAGTCGTTCAACATCAAACATGAAAGCAAGCTCTGTGCCAGGCACCTGGGATGCAGCATTCAAGGAGATGTCCCGGTTTATTTGGCTGAACATTTAACTGTAAAAGCAGCGCGCCTCTACTTCCTGGCCAGAGACTTGACGAGAACTAAAACTTTCAAGTTTTGTTGGACCACTTATGGTAAAGTATACGTGCGAGAAAATGAACACACGCCGATTATATCAATCAAAAATGAAAGCCAAATACATCAACTTCTAAATAGGAAACCCCAAACTTTGCAGCTGATTTGACTATTTACAGATAACTCAATAATATATGGTATATCGTTCCTATTGCATTTGCTTCCTTTACTTAACTTGTGTTTGCTTAATTATATTTGCAGTAAGGCTGGATTGCTTGCTTATTTTGTGCTTGTATTTTTTCTCAAAAATTGTAATTTAAACTTTATTCTCAATGTTAGATTACGCCTCTGTTTCCAAATTACTTACTTGCCGAAAAACATACATAGCTTTATATGTGAATGCTGTAAAAGTTATACACCTTTACCATACTTTCATTACGCATGTTTCTTTAAATGGTTTTATTATTTAAAAATAAACTTATCAATTTTACGCCTCCTTATTAGCACTTACACTTTACGTAATGGATAATAAAAAAGAAACTTTAAACGAAATAGACCAATTTACGCTAGCGCGAAGTGTTGAATCTGACTATTGTAATCTATCAAAATATGTACAGGTAAATAAAAGCGACTTAACAATAATTTCACATAACATTAGGAGTATATATTGTAATTTTGATGACTTTATAGTTAATTTGGGTTCTTTATCTTTTGATGTAGATATAATTGCTCTTACTGAGTGTCGGCTAACTTCTGATAAGACTATACCCCAACTTAGAAATTATAATTTATATGCAACTACTTATCAGTTAAATCAGAATGACGGAGTTGTGGTTTATGTAAAAATACATTAAAATTGAATATCAAAGAAAGTAGACTTTCTGAAGCATCCTGTCTTTAAGTGGAGGTCTTAAATAATATAATTGTATGCATCTATAGTTCACCCTCTAATACAAATGCTAAAAGCTTTATAAATTCCTTGAATGTGTACCTGGAGACTATCAAATCGGAAAATATAATTATTACAGGAGACATTAATATAAATTTAATAAGTAATAACTACGTTAATATGTTGTCAACGTATGGTATTTTACCTGGACATACGCTACCAACTAGAAATAAAAATTGTTTAGATCATTTTATGATAAAGTTTAATAAAAATAAATTTGAAGCGTTCATAGCTGTTTTACAAAGTACTATTACCGACCATTATTCTATAATGTTAGTACTATCTAAGCAAAAACCTGCACTACTGTCAATTGATAAAGCTCTAATGTATTTACAGGAACAACATCTAACTGAATTACTTTTGTGTGATGACCCAATTCTGGTAACGGAATGTTTAATAAATAAACTAAATAAGGCTATTATAGAGAATACTACGACTCGACAAAATCCAAAAAGTAAACGAATACTTAAGCCATGGATTACACCTGGAATCTTAAGATGTATTAATAATCGTAACAAATTACAGAAATATTTTAAAAAGAACCCACAGGATAATGTAAAGAAAGTTATATACACGCGATATAGAAATGTTTATAACAACTAATTTAAAAAAATGAAAAGGGAACATGAAAGACAATCGTTAACTGAGTCTGTAGGGAACATTATTACATTTACTAAAATCATCCGCACGCAGCGCATTGGAACAACTCAAACCTGTTCCGAGTTTTTTTGCTATGCGTGTCGTAGGCTGCTAGCTAGTATCGCCACGTTTAA
>DWNA01001715.1:0-13724 GCA_018249835.1 Heliconius besckei | reverse complement strand
TTTAATAATAAAGCTAAGCTAAAAATATTCCATATGTTAAATCCGTCCGGTCTAGTTTGAATCTATTCGTATCATTTATTTGAAACAACATAATTAAATTCCAAGTTATCTTATCTCATTTTAAAATTTATTTGAAATTAAGAATGTAGTTTTACTTTAAATGTTAATTAAGATTTATATATACTATATTTTTTAATAAAGTGATTTTATATGTTATAGCGAAAGTTATTACTAATTAATAAAACAAACACGAGTAAGACCAAAATTTTATTGTTTCAAGTTAAGCATATTTTAAAACAAATTACAATATAAATAAAGACAATGAGGTATAACAATGAATGTTTATTTTTGTTCCACCGCTTTTTAAACGATTACAATTATACGATATTAATTTAGATTATACACTTTTAATATATACAGAATATTATTAAAAATATTAAGATTATAGATAAATTTTATACAACAGAATAAAGACTTTATGTAGATAAAAAACAACCTAAAGTTACATTTTAGCACAAAATTTGAAATTTAAGACGAGAAGAAGAATGCTGGGATGACGCTGGATGCCTTCGGTCTTCTAACTTCCTTCTTCGCACGGTGATCAGTGTCATCTTCTGTTACGTATACTGAAGGTATACCGGAAAGAATGAGACACTCAGGATACATTCAGTATACGTACAGAAGGCGACGCGTAATCTTCATTTGCCGTGTACACCGTCTGAAATAAATGGTAAGTGTTAATATTTCATATAAATTGTTTCTTTAAAATCCTGTAAGCTAAAATGTCAAATAGATAACGTTGTGCCGTAGCCACACAATATCGTGAGAGCGCCCCGTCCCTTCCCATAATAGCACCTTGGGGATCAACATCTATAAAATAAAAAAACCGATTTATAACACGCTAGGGTTTTCAAAGGGTTACACTGATAGCACGTACGTTTCGCTATCCAAAGTAAAGAAACCTTCAGGGATGTATATAAGAAAAACACAGTGAGTAAATAGCGCTACGAAAACGTATTTGAAAAATTTAAACAATGAAGCGAACAATGTGTAACAGAAAACCAATGACAACCCAAATAGGCTCTAGCATTTTTGCAAGGAACAGGATTGGCTTGCAAAAATTATTTTCGCAAACTCACTGCCTACCGGTAGCAGGACTCGATTTAACTGCGGACGAGGTGGAACAATGGCAGGCACGATCTATTGTCCTCAACCATTGCACAACACAAAAAAGGATACATTACAAAAGCGACCATTCGTTAAACAGACTAAAAGGAATTCTATACACGTCAAAAACCCGAGGGATAGAATATAATGAAGAGGAAAAAAAGGGAATGCATTATATAGATAATTTATAACCAGCAGCGAGCTACGGTAGTGTTCTTACACTCAAACTAAAAGTCCGCAGCTCTCCGTCGTAGAAGCACGTGACTTACCGGTCAGCTGTTCGGTCCGCAAGTAAACATTGGCCAGGCGCGAGGCGTGCAGCCGGGAGCGGCGTCGCCGGGCGTCTGTGCGTCTGGCGTCGGGGCGCGCGTCCCGGCCCGCCATCGATCAACACCGCCCTCGGGCCTCGGCGCGCGCCGCCAGTACCGCCGATGCAAGATTTTCATTATTCCCTCATCTTATTTGCACCCCGTAATGCTTTTTGATAGTTTACTTAGGCTGCTTCGTATTTACATGTACTGGTTTTCATGTTGGTACAGGGTAGGTTCTGGTGGTTGTTTGGATATGGGTATGGGTTAGCGTGATAAGCCGGCTTGTTACACGCATCACGCGATTCCCTTTATGTGAAATTAAATATAATGCGATACAGTTTGATATAACAAAGTTAATATTTGTAATATGTAGATAATAAAGCTAAATACCTAATGTGGCTGAGCCCTAACTAATTTATAGTAAAATATGTTTATAATTTTTTCTTTTGACTCTGTACCGAATTTTATATATACCTAACTTACTATTTAATTCGATAACTGGAGTATAAACCACTCAATAAAACATAGACTGCTTTTACGAGCACGCTTCCTTTCACTTAAAACGTTAGCGTGTACAGCGATAAGAGAAGCATATTTAATTAAGGCTTTAAAATGATATAAAGTATTTAAAATATAGGAATATAGGTATTAGCTATCGTATAAACGCCAACGCTCTTGTAATATTTTACCTTTGCTTATTATTCGAGACACGTTTGCGTATATCCTCCTCCTTTTTTAAATTCGCTTAAGATATTTCATTTAAACTGACATCGCTAACTTAAACTTACATAAATAATCTAATATTAAAATTATACCTAGTATTTTCATTTTCGTTTTTATGCAGTTTCACGAACGGTAGTTTTTGTACGCGGTAGATATTAGTTTAAATTCTATGCATTGAAATATTTAAAATAAATAAAAAATTATAAATAAGGAGTATTTCATGCCGTTCGTCAGTAGGCCAATATGTATCTACAGTCGACGTAGTTTTTCACTAGTGTAAAATTTGATAAAAAAACAAAGTGATAAGACACTTTATATTTTTTTATTTTCTATATCTGTCTAGGTATATAAAAATATAAACAGTTGGTATTAGGTATATAAAATTGAATTAATTATAAAGGACGTTGTAGATGCCAGTCGTGACGCAGGGGCACGTGCATGCTATTGTAAATGCGATAGGTTGTAGGTCCGATTCCCTTTCCTCGCTTTTCCCAGCTCTGGTAACTAGGCAGAGATTGCCGTTGAATTCCGCCACTCAACACGCCTTCAGAAATCGGTGGAAAATAGAGAATAGAAGTGTCTTAATGGCATAGGCTCCCAGGTTCCCTCTGCCTACATTGCTACGTTCGGCTACTAGGCTAAAACATGTCAATCAATAGCAATAATGCTTAGAGGGACCATTACTATCGAGGACTTAGATATTACTCACGTAATATAAAAATCATTGAAATAACAAAACAGTAAGCCGATATTATATAACATAATTGGAAACAAGAGTCAATCTAATAACATAATCATATTTACATATTATATCCCAATACTTGCACTTGTATTATTACTTGTAATTCTGTATATTATCCACATCCACATTATACGAGGACTGGTAACCGATTAACTCGACGGGGTGAAATATAGGGGTGGGGCTTAAAACTCCCAAAAAATGAGGGTGGCACCAGACGCTGCAACCCCCGCTGCTAATCGCGTCTGCCTGCAACAAAAAATGAAGATTTATTTGCGAATCTGTAAGCCTACAAAAATGGGTGCGTTGTTGTTGAAGTATTATAACCGACATTATAAAAAGATGTTTTTCGTTGTAGTTTCAGTCTATATCTCGTAGCAGGGAAGGCAGAGGGAATCGGGTTAAGACACTCCGTTTCTCACTTTCACTTTTTGCTGTGTCACTGCAACACGATGGCCACAAGCCGATGTTTTTTAAATATATTTTTTTATGAACCTATATTTTTTTATGTACTTATAGTGTATTGTATTAATTTTAGGAAACTTGGAATAACACTTAAATTGACTGTTTCAATAAATTAATAAGTAGATATAAAGTATACTGACTTAATAAATTATAATGATTTAGATCAGCAATAGCTTAAACGTATTTGGAAATGATTATTTATGTTCTCGCTTACTAAAACTAATAAGATAAGGAGTTAGAAACAGGATTTGTACATTAAATTATAAATAAACTTATCTACTAAAGGAATTTTAAGTTGTCTCTTTGTTGACCGCGATGACACAGTAGTAACTGAAATGAACACTGTCAGTGCAGGTTCAAGTTTATACTCAAAAAGTATACGGTCATTATTTTTATTTTTGAAAGATTTCATCTTGCATCCTAGATAGTTCAGTTATTAAAAAACAATTTCAAGTGATAATGGACTCTACGTTCATAATTTAAAACAAATTTACATTTTGAAATCACAAAATATAAACACTAAGTAGTATGTTGTTGTATTGGAATATAATTTTAACTTCAAGATGTGTAAAATGAAATTTCAAAGGGAATCCTTTGATCTCAGTACGTTACAGCGGGTGCGCGAGCACTCGTAAATTGAAGCGATTTAACTGTGAACATTGCATATATAATTCTGCCAACAATGAACTACACTGGAACATCGATATCGATATTTTATAAAGTTTTTATTGCGAAATGATTGAATTATTGAGCTTAGAATCGCTTTGACATTGTTCCCTTTTTAAAGTTCCTTAACTTGACTTTATTAGGTACGTAGAGTTACTTATAACTGATATTGCATAAAATTTAAGTATTATTATCTAGTAATTACATTTGAATATTCTGCAATTTGAATATCTTTGTGCATAAGTAAATAAACTTAATTAAACCGTTAGGTAGGTATATCCTTTTCATTTAATAATTTATTCCTTAAATGCAATAGATACCTATTTATGGTAGTTAAATACATATATACAGTTTACAGTTAGACGCTGTACCACTGCGCCGCAATAGCCTGTACTAACGATAATTGGTTTTATTGAAAAATATTTACTTAAATAATGTTTCTTTTTTTTCTGAATAGGTAGGTACTATGTATACATCTTTATAGTAGATACAAACCTATGAATACCATAAAAACCAAAATTTAACTTAATTTGACCAAAAGTAGGGAACGGAGTATCTTAACACTAGGCCCCCCTGCTTATCTGCTCTAAGTATTAGGGGCAAATAGTGAATCTACAAAAAAAAGAACTGAAAAGTTTGTAAATAAATTTAAAAGACTTTTCTCTCTGGTCTTAGCAAAAGCAAAATTATGACAATAAAATTAGTTAACATGAAAATGCAATATAAGCTATTACTCAGCCGACGGGTTTGGCCAATGTTTTCACACCATGATAAAATAAGGAGTTCTTTATATCCTTATAAAGTACGTGCATAGTACGTAACTATAGTTATCCTATCTACATAGTTACCTAGTTACCATAGTTACCTATCATACATTAATAGAATATAATAAAATCATTTATATATTTAAAATATTTAGTTATATATAAGAAACGTGCATTTTTTGTAGGTAGGTACCTACTTAGTTAAAAATCTATGTAAATATATTTATATACGTAGGTACCTGGGTAGTTTAAGTATGTATCAATTACAATTTGCATAACCATTTAAGTTAATTAATATGCAATTGTATAATTGTATTCGTTCATACGTTAACAATTAAGTATTTAATTATACTTACAATAAATTATGGATAGCACCTTCATAGCTACCTGGCTCTTTATTACTGATAATAATAGTGTTTCGTGTAATAAAATAATATTTCTAATTTGAATTTAAATAAGTGAATGTATTTTCTAGCTAGAAATCTTATTTCGTAAGTTCAAAATTATTAAACGATACAATATAAATTATCTTTACTGATTTGGAAATTTATAACATTTTTTTTTATATAGACAAGATAATAAAATAATATTTTTCATTCTGAAAGTTGGTAGTAACATATGCCTTTATAAATAAAAACAAATAAATACTAAACAATACTTACAATCAACAATAACACCAAATTCACCACCATTTTCAAAATACATTAAGCTAACACTAACAGAAAAATAGTATCAATTTATATTATTTTCCCAAATCTATATCTATAATGCACGTAACTTTGACAAGAGAATAAAAACTTGTTTGACATTTAGGCCTAAACAGAGGAGGCGGCGGCAAGTGGCCGTCGGCGGCCATCTTGTGGCGCTGGTGTCGCTTCCGCCGCGCTCATTGGTCGAGTGACGTCACGAGCGCCATGCCGATCCACCATTGCTACGAATTTAACAACTTTACTATTACATAAAATCACACAATAATAGTCTCTAATCGAACGGGATAAGTATTTTATTATACGCATAAATACATTTGCATATAGTTTATGCATCTACGCTTTTCAAGCGGCATTCTTGTGTTGAACTTATCGTTTGAACCTTTTAGGATGCATTCTAATAGGGCAAGGGGAACATTTAAAGTCAAAAGTGTAGATGACGATGAGAGATTTTAATAGGCTGCTGATTTTAGTCACCTTGAGATGGCAAAGGTTAATTATTTTTGGTATGGCGATTACTCATCTCGTTGCTTTATCTTTTTAAAGAGCGATTTGGAAATATTAAGTATGATTTTTATTTATATTTTAAAATTTTTGTTGTCGATATTTTGTTATCTGTGGTTGTGGTTATTGGCTTTAACTCTTTTTGTTATTTATTTTTATTGACTTAAGTGTCTATCAGCAATAGCAATGTATAATATAGAGTTTGCTTCGTCATCAAAACGCAGAAATAAAAATACTTATTAAATATTTCATTTCCCCATGAGGGAATCGAACCCACAACGCTCTTATTTACAAATATATATTGTCACTACAATATTAAACTCACTCATATTTAAAAAAGTTACACATACACTGACAAATACATACTAAAATATAAATAGGCAGGTACCTACGTATATAATAATTGTTCAAATATTCTCCTTAAGATTATTTATATTTGATGAGCAATAATGTACAGGCTACAAAAGAGTTTTTATTATAACAAAAATATTTTAATACTGAATTTGTGAAAACTTGATTGGTTTTTATTAAAAAACTGTATGATGTAAGTAGGTACGTAAGATATATAAGGTAGGTAGGAACTTTGTGTTTCCCTAAAAAAATAATTAATAAATAGAAAGATAATTATTAAAAATAATTAATAAATAAAAGATAAGATCCAAATAAATTCAAAATTTCTATTTTTTTAATAATTGCCAGTTTAGAAAGCAATTTAATTCATAAAAGCATTTTTTTTATCATAAATAACTAATATCTTTTCCATCAAAGGAATTCGTTCAAGAGTGACCAGATCATTCTACAACAATGATGACTTTATAAGATACGTCAAAAGTAGAGTGAATATAAAAAAAAGTCAGTTAATTATTAACAAAAATGTGATATTATAATTTGTTCTCTTGCACGCACACGTCAAACGAAGTTATTTATTACAATGAAGTTACGTGAGTCTGTCTAATGAAATTCTGTCATATTTTTATCCTAAATAATTAAGGACCACCGTACGCCTTAACAACTGTAGATATCTTGCTTTGTAACGCCGACTATAATTTTTTCCCTTTTTTTCCTAAAATTTATTGTTATAAAAATCGGAATAAATATGGTGGACGGGGCGGAGGGATACGCGCATCTGTTGTTTCCTTTATTTATGTGATTAGTCTACAGATTAGCCTCATATATTTGTAATTTTTATTTGGAATCGCAAATTTATGGTTATTATCACCCATTCCCTTCCCGAATGGTAACAAATGTTGAGAAGCCTTTTGTTTATACCTCCCATTCTTAGTTTCTTATTAATGCATTCTACTTGTTGGAATGTAATTTTATCGTTTGCTTATCTAATAGATACATATATAATTCATTTATATCACAATTCTTTTTAAATAGAAATGTTACATTTTAAATTAAATATAAACCTGTTTTATATGGTTAACCTCTTTTAGTTTACAACAAACTACTTTAAATAGCTTCATAACTGTAATACAATCATTCAACGTAAGAGCTAATTGATCAATTCCCAACACGAAACAGATAAAACTTAGTTACACATCTAAAACCAGAAATATATTGCCTCTGAAATATCATTTAAACTAACGACCGTATATATAGAAGCGCCTAGCTCCGCAGAGTTCGTTGCACTGACTATTTTTACTCTCGCCTCATATCTTCGTATAACAAGGGGTATAAGAGCTACATTTGCTCGGTGTGCACTATATATCTATGTGGACGATCACAGATGCAGATATTCGTGACGTATGACAAGTGGCCTTGACCCGCTCGATGACGGATCCCGTCCTTGCGGGGTCGACGACTGAGGTATGTGGGTTGCTTACTTAACATTTACTTTCGACGTTCTCGTTATGTCTAGAGACGATACGCACGTAAGCATCTAGCGAACGTACCTGAGTTCTTTTTAGGTAAATAAAATAAATAAGAATATTCTAAGCAAAATTCATATATGTATAATTTGCTACAAATAAATGTGTATATTATATTATAATAGGTGCCAATACTAACTGCAACTTTATTACTAAAGCCAATAACTACAGTGTGTTCTGAATAATGCAATATCGTGAGAAACTTTCAAAGTCTCCTTCTATATAAAATATGGTGGAGCATACTGTTCTTGTAGGTAATTGAATGTGCTTTTACATTGACTTTTAAATGTAATATATTTAAGAAAACTTCGCTCCTGAAAGGATGTGAAGATTAGAATAAATTAGTAGGATCGTATTATAGATAGAGCCAGCGATTCTATTAGCATTTTTACAGATAAATTTCGCCTCATTTAAATTTTCATTTTCTTCGAAGTGCTTGTACATTTTTGTAACGTTCATTGTGTTTTTTTTTAATTTTATGATAAATAACTGTTTATGATGATTTGGTGACAGTTGAACAATAATAATCTGTATTACAAATCATTTTTAGTTTTAAGATAATCCTAACCATATGTTTTATGTTAAAAATATATGTATGTAGCAGAACAGGCAGAGGACACCTGGGAACATAGAGTACGGACTCTCTGTTTCCATTAAAACACTTCCATTTTTTACTTTGCGAAAAATACTCAAGGCATTATTCTCAAGACATTAAGTTGATTAAACCCTTCCGCCAAGACGGACTCGTCGTAAAACATTTTACATATTATTTTAATAATTCTATAAAAAAATATTTAGTAAATTTCCTGTCAAATATCATTGAAATTATTTAAAAGCTGAAATTTAATGTTTAGATATTACAAGTGAAATTGTATAAAATAAAGACAAGTTGATTGTTATTTGTGCTCCTTTTAGAGCTTTGTTTTTCGCCTTAATAAAAAAACTGCTGGGATCGCCCAAATTCTCTTTGTTGCTTGTACCATCTCGGTAATTGAAGTTTCTAATACAAAAGGAACTTTCGACGTAAGGAAATTATTTAAGAAAGCTCACCGTATATAAATGATCTGTACGTAAATAAAACGGTACTTTGGAATTAAATAGATTTTCTTACAAATTGGGAGAAAACATGACGTTACTAGGTACCTACCTTAGTAAATAAATATACCTATCTATCTATTTTTTTAAATTAAATCAGCTTTATACTATATTCCACACATAACAGAGTAGGTAGAGGGAACCTAGTGTTAAGACACTCCGTTCCCCACCTTATGCCGATTTTTCTTATTAATCCAACCCACAACCAGTCACGTACCTACTGGACTACCTATTTTATATTCTGGAATATTACTTCAATTTCATTACTTGCACGTAAGATACCCCTAAATTAGTCCTGGACTTTATTGGTCATAATAAAGCAGTAATTTTGGCTAACAAACTGCAGACGACCGCATTGCATCCAATTCAAATAGCAGGTATTTGACCGAGATGTCACGTGCTTTGAATGTAATGAATTTAGAAGTGACATGTTCATTTATATACACACAGCAGGGTACGCCGGGGTAACCTAATGTTAAGGAACTCCGTTCCCCATTTTTAGCCAAAATCTGACACCAGAGCGAAATAGAAATATTAAATATTTCATTTCCTTAAAAGGGAATCGAATTCACTACTTGTCGCGCTTAGAGTCTAAGCGCGACAAGTACACTTTGTGGCCCTGCGCCACGATAAGCCTCGTTTTAACTCGCTTATTAAGATATTCAAATGAAATTTAACGTGAATTTAATTTCACATTATGTTATCCATATCTATTTAATTTAAATAAGTACATATATAGTTGTTTAAATGAGCTGTAGATATATACTTAATATTAACACAAAGGAAATTATGGGTCGCTACCAAATGTCAGTAGGGACGAGTCGCCGAAAACCACAGCTGTGTTCTGCACAAGCTGTACACTGAATACTGATTAAATTGACGTTATTGTTTTTGTTTTTTCACTTTCGTCCCCGCGACTAGCACCGTGACCGTAGACCTATTGAATTTTTCATGGCGTTCTTTATTGGTTTTTTTATGAGCTCCTCTGATAACTGCCCTTAGAATCTATCTACGAGTATATGATCGAATGTTTCTGATGAGGAAGGAAGTTTCGCCAATTACATGTATCGTTAGCATATATTACGCATTCAATATTATGCGTTCTTACGAGGCCCTGGATTGCTTTTATTCGTGTAATAAAAATAAATTTGCTAATATTGTCCGTTAGATGTAAAATTTTCTATGAAATCAATATTATTATACTCATGGTATTTTTTAACCAGATTATCGCTGTAATCAGCTTTATTTATATAGCAAAACTTATTAAAATTTTCATATTCTAATTATAGCTTGCACTTAAAGAAATAAATACTGTTTCAAGTAAAAAATATTTACTAACAATGACACGCGTAAATATACAAATACCTTCTTAAATGAATACATTTTACGTCAAATACTACACGAAAACGCGTCAAAATCAATGAAGAGCTATAAACAAACCAATTAATAGATAATTTCAAGTATTGTGACTGTCGTCATATCGCCACTGAATTATTTCATGCCTTGTAATATTTTGTCTCTCTCTAACACGTGAAAAGTCCAACACGTTGAAGCAAGAAAGTATTAAACACGCAATTTCATTTATTAAGGAGCAGTTGAAACGCATCTAATATAAAATGGAGAATTTATGGAACCACGTCGCATATTTTTATGGAAGGGAAAAGGAAATCGATATTCATTACAATTACTGCAATGTAAGTTTTTACGATTATGTTATGAACATGAGCTTTCATCATTGAAATTTCTAAAACAACCATTACGGAGCAGCATTAGATAATATAAACAAATGTGGGATCTAAAAATAAAGGAGGCGCTTCACTGACTCTATGAAAGAATAACAAAGAAGAACGTGTTAAAAATATAAAAGCACGCATGTATTTTGTCATAGTCATTTCAAGACACTTTATTAGTATAATAAATCTCTATATTTTTAAATATATTTAAGGGTTGTTATAAACTAAGTATATAGTATAGGTAAGTGTTTATCTAAAGTAGGTACAACATAGAATAATATAATGCAAGTTCAAATCGCTTTTTTAAAAAAATATTTAAGATAGGGAGCCGAATTTACTGATACGAAGCAACGTAAGTTCCTATAGTACTATTTAAAAAAAACATCTTTAATCACAGTGAATTTTTGTATTGAATTCGTTCGTATTTTCACCAATACGAGACGTATTTTTGCGTTACACACATTGTGGATATAGGCCTGTTTAGTTACGGAGATTGAGCTGATGTAGGACGTGCAAATAAACATGCTATTTTTATCGCCACAAACCTTTATATAGTTGCGGTCGATTTCTCCTCTTTATCTTCTCGAAGCGGTGTTTTCTTTATTGTGAGTAAAAAGAGGTAAGCCAGTGTCTAAACGCTTTATTACTTCTTCTTCTTTATTTCTTCTTGGTTATTACTAGTCATTGTCGTATAATGAATGTTCTAGAGTATGTTAAATTCAATTCATGCATTTAATACAAAACGTCAGTGGCCACCCTTCGAGAGATTCTTTTGAATCGAGTAATATTCGTTCATTGCCAGAATCAAAAGTGGTTATTATCCGTGCGTTAACTCCGTGTTTTTAATTTAACATAGTCATGTACGACGTACGCTCAAATGATCTCTTTATCAATTAAGAAAATAAAATATTTAAAATAACAATATTAGTGGAGTCGAATATTTTGGAACACCCAACTTGTTATGTAGAATACTAATCCAAATGTTTATTTAAGGAGTGTTTTAATAAAGAATATATATAAATGGAATAATTAAATTATCACATCCTGATGCAGCCTTCACATTTCAGGTGTATTTTTTAAAGTATTTTATAAACGCCGGCGTTTTATATTATTAATATTTGACACAGAGCTTTTAGACACATCTGTGTTTTATCAATACATCAAAAAATATGCTCTACATTATTCAAATTAGGTACAGTATAAAAATTTCAGAATAAGAAATTTCATTTATTATAATTTTATATGAAAATTAAAGAAAATAATATGTAATAGCGCATTATTGTTTTAATAGTAAAGGGAATATTAAAATGTTAATATTAAAATGTAGGTGCGACGATAGTAAAGCTACTAAATAAAATTTATTTTTACAAATAATGGAGTTACCTTCTAAGTAATAGTTATTTTGTGTTTTCTAATTTGGACATATTCGCAGACTAGTTTCACGATGTAGGTATCCCGCGCATAGCAGGGTAGGTAGAGGGAATCTATTGTTAAGACACTCCGTTCTTCACTCTCTGCTCTACTAGAAACCGAGTTTTGTCTTTTTCCCAGAGACGAAATAAAAATAATTCATTATCCTGGATGGTAATAGAACTCATAATTATCGAATTTACCGTCAAACGCTGTTCCACTGCGCTATAACGGCCTCTAATGTTAAGTACGTGTTGTAAGAAAATTGTACGTTTGTTTGTAAGTAAATGGAATTTTCGATTCGATAAGAGGTCGTAAAACATTGGTCCCTACGTCATAAAAACATGACGACGTTGTTACGCAAATGTGACCTTATAAACCAGGTATTATGTGACTATGGGCCTTTTTGCATTGTTTAATGTACCGTTCACTAAATATTTTTTTTGTTCAAATATAGATAAAATATAATGGTAATACATATTTTATATTATATAGATAAGAAAATAGGAAGAAAATAGTTCTAATTTGATAGGTGTAAATATCGGTATTGATCGTAAGTTCCTACTGATTTTAATCCTATTATAGTAAAAATAAAAGGCACAGACTCTGTTTCTCATTTTGTGGTTGGTATAAGAAAATAAAGAGGGACGGTAGCTGAGTTTATTGAATATCGATAAGGCTGCAAAGTTAAAATAAATAGGTATACATAAAAATAAACAAAATTTGTCTATTTACTGTAAAATCACCTTACTACTAAATATCAATAAATAAACACAAAATATCTAACGAAGTACATAAATATGCCATTCCCGAAATAGGATTCCACGAAGTTTCCCGTTTTTCCCTTATAATTTATATTTGTGGGTACTTATTTCTCCTAAGTTATGTAAGTATGCTATAAATAATCGAAACTAAAAGCAATTTTCACCGTCTACTGGGTTTATTGTTAACGAAAATATATCACCTAGGTACAAATTGAAATAGAAATTCTTTCTTTTTGATTTTTATATCTATTTATTTATTTATTAATTTGTTAGCGTATTTTATTGTAAGATAACTGAAAAATAACAAATGTTTTAATTTGCGATTATATTAAAAAAGATTATATTTAAACATTAGAAATAATTTTATATTAGGAACAAGCAGCATCTCCCGGTTTTACTTGTATAGATATTGTTAATAGTATTAAGCTGTTTTGTAAGTATTTGAGGTACTTTTATCAATAGTCAGAAACATATTAGAAGATATTGAAGTTAGAAATTCGTATTTTTCTTTTATAGAAATAAACATAACGATTTGTTTTATACAATTCAAGGGAAAAAAATAACAATTGTTTGAGAAAATAAAATAGATATATTGAAAATGCCGACGAGACAAGTTCTTTCATTAAGTTTAGAAAATAAAAACAATACAAGTGAAAAGGGTATCGGATACCGTGCGCATATTTGCTGGAGAAAATTTCCTATTATGATCCCTTCCCTATATACAGTATAGGTCAACGTTTCTATAGCGATCGTCTGCCTTTTTTAGTGGTGGGAGTCGATCGATGCCGATATCGGTATTGAA
>DWNA01001714.1:0-13726 GCA_018249835.1 Heliconius besckei | reverse complement strand
CAGGGGTAAAAACGACAGAACTATTTATAAAACCTATCAGGAACTATAGAACTCAGGTGCATGCGAAGAGAACTCCATTTTTTTTTGATCTGCTGGACAATGCTCTGCTAAGTTCACAGACATACATATCATGGGTTCGTTTCCCACTCGATAAAATCAAATAATTAATATTTTCATTTCGTCGTTTCGGTAACGAGGCTTTAGGAACGAAAGAAAAGGAAGTGTCCTAATATTAGGTTCCCATGTTCTAACTGCCTACTCCGCTATATACGGGATACATCGTGTTAACATAAAAAAATAAAAAAATAACTAACGTTAAGCGACTGTAACTAAACTTGATAGTTATGGGTTGGATCCCCTCAAAAAGAACTTTACATTAAGATGCACCTCAAAGTTCCCTTTGTCCTCCCTGATATTGAAGCTACAAATATTTTACTTTAACTTGAGTGGCCTGTTCTGGAATTTTTATAATTATTGTTAACAATATGATTCATTGAGGCAAGTCGTGGCGCAGGGGTACAAGTGTGTAAACGCAACAGGTTGTGAGTTCGATTACCTCACGATGAAATGAAATATGTGATGTTTTTATTTCCTCACTGCCACTCAGCTCGCATAGATAGTAAAGGAGCGCCTTGTAAACTAGTAAAGGCTCCCTCAGCCTATTCTGTGGCACCTTTTCGGTAACATTTTTGATCCAATTTATCGCGATGACATAAACTTTCTTGCAAAACTTTTTATGGCTGAAGAACGTTTTGTATTATATTATTAGTAGTAGCACAAGGACATAAGTGGGACAGTAAATGCGACAGTTTGGAGATTTTATTATCGCTTGAAGAAATAATATATTTCATAACTAGTTTAGTAATGAGGTGTAACGCGGCGTTGAGTTCCGCCACTGAACACACAATGTCTCAAGAATTAGGCGCAACACTAGTGGAATCGTCTTGATGGGAACGGAGTGTATAAATACTGGGCTAGGGTAACTTTCCTCTCTTTCCACTACGTACTGCTATGTATGGGAGTGTGAAGAAGTGAGAAGTTAAAAAGATATATTATATTGCATTTGAAAAAGCAATGTTTAGAAGAAATTATCGCATACCCATACATACAATCCTATATAGTATGTATATAGTTAAAGTGACATTCATTCACGCCATTTGACTCCAGTCCCCTTACACTGACTGGTATCTGCGCGTACGCAATTTAAAAAATTATAGCATCCGGTCAAACACATGTCATTGTTAGTTACGTATGGTTTTTTTTATTGTATGAAGATTATGAGATAGATTATGAATGTTAAAAATTCACACTCGTGGGACTGCCACTATTGTGGCCCCGAATTTTTAATATGTCACACACTGTGACATATTAAATTTTTTTTATTCGGCGGTCCATTGTCAACGGAGTGTCTTAGCACTTGGTTCCCTCAGATTATCCTGCTATATACGAGAACAGTGTTAAGCTATGCGTGTGTATTATGAAACAATATTAATTTTTCTATCTTCTAGAATCTTGTTCTAAATATCTTTAATAGTTTTTAAATGTTATATAATCAGTTACTTTTAATTGCTTTATAATAGATATTAATATTTAGT
Source organism: Heliconius besckei (assembly GCA_018249835.1). Taxonomy (NCBI): domain Eukaryota; kingdom Metazoa; phylum Arthropoda; class Insecta; order Lepidoptera; family Nymphalidae; genus Heliconius; species Heliconius besckei. The sequence continues at coordinate 12,131 of DWNA01001714.1, read as the reverse complement.
TAGATCTTTATTAAGCAAGTATATTGGTTAAGAAACGTTCCACGTGATAATTATTTATCTCGTTATATAAGAATGAAATAGGTCAATGAATGTAATGAAATACGCCACGACCAAAGTACGTTATTTACTATGACATTTTAGTCCATGTACAAAACATACTTACATGCATATGTACGTATATAAGTCATAGAAATTATATTCAATTGGTTAAAATGTTTTTTTATATTTTTTGTATTCCCGCACATGGTAAGGTAAGTCGGAGCCTGGGAACCTAGTGTTAAGATACTCTGTTCCCATTAAGACACTTCTGTTCTCCGCTTTTTGCCGAACTGTGAAGGCTTTGAGTATTAAAGTAGGTAACTTTACTATGCGGAAGACAACGTAAATCTAAACAATTTCTAATAAAAAATCTTTTCAGATTCCAAAATTATGTCAACGAACTAAACAACGAACGAAAGCAAAAGAATTATGGCGGAAAAGACAGAAGTTCGCTTCGAAGAGGCGGAGAATCGGAAATACATTATACTTACAACAATAGCTTCAACATGCGGAATTTTACTATGGTTAGTGAAAAATTCACCGTTCCTTGGAAGCCTTGTCGTTGCTTCGGCCATTTATTTGATGACTGGAGATCGATATCAGTGGGTGTATATATGGAAGAAGACATTTTGTAGAGACATGCTGTAAGTATTACTTAACTGATTTAACCAACATTTTAAAGCATCTATGCAGAAGACTACTAGTAAAAATGCATCATACGAGTAGTATAGGAAAGGTAGACAAAGGGAACCTAGTTTTAAGACACTTCGTTCCACACATACCGCAGAATTTTTGAGACATAGTATGTTGAATAGAAGAATTAAACGCCATGCTTTCTCTTCTTACCACAACGAGAAAATGAAAATAATTCATTCCCGCGAGTAGGGATCGAAACCACAACCGTCTCGTTTACAATCAGACACTACCCCACTGCGCCGCAACGACCTCAACGTCTATTCTACGATATCGTATAAGTTACGCGGTATAGAGTGCTAACGTAACCGCATAAAAGGGATCAAAGTACAGACATTTTGTATCTGATTGAGACTTGGATTTCTATAAATACTAACAAATATTAGTTCGAGAAATGTACATAAGCTAGGCCTGTAGATTAAATTTTATTTACGAGTATATATAAGAAAATTATTTAGCATACATTGATGTAATATTTATTATACTATTTACTTGTTTTTTAAAAAAATCAATTTTGTCAACATTGCACCAAGTGACCGCTGTTATAAAAGTAAAAAGCGAGGAAACAGAGTATACTGACACTTGGATTTTTTTCGTCCATATTAATTCTTGCTATAAGACACTGAAAAGAAATATTTTCAAACCTATTACCGCGTTTGAGACCATCGTAGTAAAATGGAACAAGGTCTGACACGAAAGTGAAGAACAGAGTGTCTTAACACTAAACCTGGTCCAACCCTTGGTCTGCCTAAACATCACGGTGTTTACTTCGCTTGATTCGTTTTAATTTAATTCTAAAGACCCCGATGATAAAATAACTCACAATGATAAGGATTTATTTATATCTACATTGATGATATGATATTTTTTATGTGCATATTTGTTTGAGAAAGCTGATTTCAACAGATAACATTTACTATCTATAAACATTTGTATTTTTAATATTATTTTTAATTTCAAGTGAAAAACATATTTTTCTGATTGGCGAAAATTTTTTTACAAATACACACACACACACACACGTCAGAAGATTATATTAATTGTACCAATAAAATACATTTAAATATAATATTTTTATTTAAAATAGAGATGGGCTTGAGGTCGATATCAATTTCTCAATCGTTTAACGGCTCTTATATATAGTTATTTAATTATTATATTAGTTTAAATTGATAACCTCCAGATTGACACATCGGTGATAACCGATGTGTCCTAATAAGGTCACTATATGCTATTAGCCATATCTACAATAACTACTCTGAATAGGGACCGCACACAGCAGAATAGGCAGAGGAAACCTGGACCTGGAAAGGAGGCATTGCGTGTTGAGTTGCGGAGCTCAACGCTGCGCTTTGCCTCTACACCGAAGTGAAGTAACGAAAATATAAAATTAAATAATAATATCATTTCCTCGAGCGGATTGTATACCTAATAGATTGTAGATCTAGTGTTAACTAGGTTCCCAGGTTTCCCCTGCCTTGTTTTAGAATGAAGAAATTAAATTTCTCCCAGTTCTCCGAGTGGAGATCGAACTCCCAACCGTCACTACACTGTACTACTGCGCCATGACCGTGCATTTTACAAATGTTACATTAAGTTTGATTTATATATGCAATTGAAATAATAATTCTCAGGATGCAGATCAAAGTTCACCATTGTTCATATAATTTATATGTACCTACATAAAATTCTTACTGTTTATATGCAAAAAATATATTTCCTTTATCCATACCTATATTATAAATTCAAAAGTAACTCTGTCTGTCTGTCTTTTTCGCAATCAGGCCCAAACCGCTTATTTTATTGTGATAAAATACTCATATAGAGATGCTTGAGAGTCTCGGGATGAACATTGGATACTTGTGATATTTTCGATATATACCAATATAAAATACTTATTAATTTGACATGCAATTTATTCCGCCATGTTAATAACAACCGTCGTTACTAAGCAACGATTTGCAAAGTTTGTTGTTAGAATACGTCACCCAAAATGAGCTTGCTTAACGCATCTCTCTATTGAAAACTGAAAATAATTTCATAAATATATTTAATAAATATTCGTATAGTTCAAGCGGGCGTAGCCGCGTTCGGGTACACTGGTTATGAAATAAAATAAAATATGTTATTAAGGTAGTTTTATTAAAGTCTTATCTACATAAGACAGGTCATATCTACAACATTCAGGTTTTTAATAATTTTTGACGTAGTCATGGGGATGTGGGACAGTGTATGACTATAGTCTCGATGGTCGTGGGTTCCATTACTACTTCGGGTAATCATTTTAATATATACGTACTTTATATACATAGTGCCCGTAAACCACGACTGGCCTAAAATAGAAAAATAATCAATTCAAATACTATTCAAATAGATCTTTTTTCAATATTTTTTTCAGCTTCACACTGTATCCTGCACACAGCAGGGTAAGGAAAGGGAACTTAGTGTTAAGACACTCCATTCTCCACTTTCTGCCGAATTATGGAGGCATTGCGTGTTGAGTGGCGGATCTCAACGCCACTCTTTGTCTTGACACCAGAGCGAAGAAGAGTGGTGATCAAACCCACCATCACGTTACAGTCACACCCTAGTGCCGCTGAGCCACGACGGTTTTTTCAATTTTCATATATATTATTCCATTTTCACCGTACAGTCCTCCAATTACTCCAATCTAAAGTAGTTTACTTGCACTCAATATCTTATGTAACATAATCATTCAATAAAAGTACCTATATCTAGGCGAGGTGTCGCCGGTACCGGGACAATGGGTGCCATCCGGCTTATTGCTAAAATGGGATTGATATACTCTTATATACATAAATACTTTGAAGCCAGACGTGGCGCAGGGGCACAAAGGTGTGACTTTAAAGGAAATAGGTTGTGGGTTTGAGTCCCAATCGGGGAAATCAAATATTTGATATTTTCATGTTTTCACTCTGGTAACAAAGCAAAGAGTGGCGTTAAGTTCTGTTATTCAACACGCGATGCCTACAGAACTAGGCAGAAAATGGGAAATGGAAGTGTTAATGAATGAATGTGGAAATGTTAACGGGATCGGAGTCTGTTACACTAAGTTCTCTAGGAAAGGTTGGTTGCAAATAGTGCGAGTTGCGTACCAAATTCATGATTGTAGTTCAAAAAAATATAATTAGCTTACAAGATTGACATTCTAGTAACATTGTCAGTCCAATCACAATGCCGCGAGGTCAAGGTACAAGCGGACACCTATTTCAATAGAGTAATCAAGAGCATCCGCCCCTCGATGGAAAGATTGTCGATTTGTACAGAACACCTTTACGATTGTGAGACAGATTAAAGTCCATGAGGGTATTGAGGTCATAGCTATGGCTCAGGCTAAACGATGGTTGTGGGTTCAATTCCATACAGGGTAGTGGCTATATTGTAATTATTTTCATATGGTGCAGTCGTGGTGATTGTAGATTTTATTTATTTGGTGAAATAATAAAGCGTGCTGTTAAGTTCCATTACTTAACAAACGATGTCTCGAAATAGAGTGATATGTGGGGATCAGGTAAAAATCCGTGATTGTAATTGAAATGGGTCTTCCAATTTTTAACCCGTAATCTTTGTCTTAGCTATTAAATAAGTAAATAATTTGAGGCCCTAGTGGCGAAGGGGCATAAGCGTACTACTGCAAACGCATCGGTTGTAAGTTCGATTCAAACTCGGAGCAAAGAAATATACAATATTTTCATTTCCTCTCTCTAGTATCACACAAAACGTTACATAGAGTTTTACCATCGGGGAGTTTCAATGGGGAACGGAATGTCTCAACGGAATGTGTCTATTCTATCTACCCTGTTATATGCAAGATACAGCGTGATCACTAAAAAAAAAGAAAAAATCCATTATGAAGCGGGCAGTCGGAAGATGGTTATATATTTAGGTTAAATATCAATTGATTGATAAGCAGGCACTTAGGCACTGAGGCATTTCATTTTTTAATTTATTTAGTGGGTACCAAGTAAAACAAACGGGCTTAGTAATTTGATTTTCTAGTAGCATTAGCTTGACACTTCAAAATTATAAAATCTTTTTTAATTCTTATATTATTTTATGTAAAATTATTTTTTACTTTTTAATTCGTTGTTTGAAGTCCGTTTTTTTTGTTAAAAATTAATTTATTAGAGGTTTTTGTGTTGGGGTTTTATAGTTATCAATTATAAAGACTTTTATATGTATAATCATTTACCCTTTATATAATATGTTTATTGACTCGATTAAATAAAAAACGTTAATAAGATTAACTTAAAGCTGATTATTAATTATTGAAATATTAATATTTTATCATGATCTTAACAGTAGCATACGGGCACATAGTATTACATACACGCAACATGTTGTGGGTTCGATTCCCACTTGAGACCAAAGTATTTAATATTTTCATTTCTTCGCTCTGGTGCCAACGAACCACGAATACCTCTTTAACTCAGTGGAAAATGTGGACCGGAGTGACTTAAAACTAGGTTCCCTCTGCCTACTATATTGTGTGAGTACAGCGTGAAGCTGAAAAAAATATAATTTCAGAGGACTGAGAGTTCTGCTAACTACAATGTTTACAATATGGATATGGGAGAAAACAGGGACCACAGTGGTCACCCGGTGGGCCAAAGTTGCTAAGAAATCACCGAACAAAAAGGCTTTTGTATTGGAAGACAGATCAATCACATTTAAAGAGGTAAATTTAAATAGCAAGATTTACATTTTTATATGGAATTAATGCAAATTGAAATAAAAATATTCTCGAAAATATTCTAAATTAACGAAGCATTGTTAATAGCTACTATGAAATAAAGTTAGTAAACGATGTTTGTTTGTTTATTTTGTATATAATTGGTGTAAATGTCATGTGCCATAAAATATTGTATTATCGTGTTTTACATATAATCGTGTTTTTCCGTTCCCGAAAAGAATTTGTAGTAGCCTCTCTTAGATCCCCACGGAACAATATCACTCTATCATTATTTAATGTACAAGACAATATACTGCATAAAATTTTACAAATTCCTTAACAAGTATCTTAAAATAATCACAGGGAGACGAATTCAGCAATCGCATAGCGTGGTACTTCAAACGCCAAGGTTTCAAGACAGGGGAAGTAATCGCTTTGTTCATGGAGACTCAACCTGAGTACGTGTTCCTTTGGCTTGGTCTTGCCAAGTTGAGGGTCACTACTGCTCTCATTAATACTAATCTGAGAGGAGCTCAACTGATTCACTGCTTGAGAATAGCTGGGTGCAAAGCTGTTATTTTTGGTGATGAAATGGCTGATGGTAAGTCGGGAATTATAAATATTTTTCCTTCTTTTGTGGAAGAAAACGACGATTTTGGATCGATCATTGCTTGTTGATTTGCGGAACTAAACGCCGCGTTTTTGAATCGTTACTGAAAAAATTAAATTATTAAACATTTTATTCCCCAAAATGGAAATTAAACCTACGACCGCGCGTTACAGTCGCATTGCTAAAATAAAAAAATATATATTATAAGAATGGACCTCAAACCTACTATCAAATCCAACCGGGCGTGTACCAATTATGCCACAATATTAAAGATATATTCTAAGATCTAAGCATTTAATTTCGTAATTAATGTGTGACATGCCTATTACTATTGACCTCCATAGTGAATCTGTTCCTTGAATTTTAATTAGCATTCTATTATCTATTTGGGATTTCCTTTTACGTCTCTGGAGGTTCAAGTAAAGTAGAAGGATTTTGTACTGTAGCTATCACTATCAGTATATATGTATATATAAAGCCGCCACGATAGGTTGTGGGTTCGATTTCCATTCGGGGGAATGGTTTATTTTCATCTCCTTGTACTCTCAATACAAATAATATTGAATATCTAATACAATAATAATATTCCAACAAATGGCTTACTATTAATTTTGTGTAATAAGACGGTAAATATTTTAAAAAAGTAATTATTTTTATACACTGATATTTGTATTACAGCAATAAAAACAATACAAAATGAAATACCAGACTTCCCGCTATTTCAATATAATTCGCCGGAAAGAGGATCTACGACTGTGTTGCCAGATACAATAAATTTATCCGCTGAGTTGAATGAAATGTCAAGTGAAAACTTCACTGATGTCGAACCAGCCAAGCCAAGAGATACGTTGTTATACATATACACTAGTGGCACTACTGGGTTCCCAAAAGCAGCTATTATTACTAATATAAGGTTAGTTGATAAATCTTTCTTTGGTTCAACACGCTAATCGTAAGATATTTAAGGCACTTACTGAACCGCAGCTGTATTTTGACTTATTGACTTATATACTTTGACTTTGGTACTACGAAATTCACTGTATATGTTATATATCTTGATTTTTAATATGTTATAAAATAATCTTCTCTATTTAATTAAACACTAGGTTCCCTCTGCCTACCCTGCTGTGTGCTGGATACAGTGTGAAGCTGATTTGATTTTTAATTTTTAGATATCTTCTAATACCACTCGGTGTACACACATCAGCTCGTCTTAATTCGTCAGACATCCTATACGATCCTCTGCCCCTCCATCATACTGCTGGAGGAGTGTTAGGTGCTGGTCAGTGTCTGACACAAGGTTGCACTGTTGTATTGAAGAAGAAATTCTCAGCTAGAAGCTATTGGAAGGACGCTGCTAAACATGGATGTACAGTGAGTGCTGATTTAAGTTATTTTGGATTCTTACATTATAGTTGAATAGACAGACGGAATCTAGTGTTAAAGCATTCAATTCCCCACAGTCTGCTCAATTTTTGGTTCATTTGCTTCGGAGCTCACCGCCGAATGATGTCTTGTTATCAAATCGCAGAAATAAAAATAATGAATTTTCCCGAGTGTGACTCGAAAAATAAACTAAATTCTTAATTTTTCTGAATTTCCTCACGAATTAGATTCTTCTTACAGAATCATGAAGCCTGTTCAGGTATATTTTTTATTTAAAAAATCAGTTTAATTTAAAAAAAATTGAAATAAATTGTAATGGAATAAAATATCAATTATTGCGCCGCAAATAAGAAAATAATCACGTAAATTGGATCAGAAAGCTTGGCCTAAACAGCAAAAAGACCTAGTTAAGAAAAATATCGAATTGAAAATCTCCTCTTCTTTTAAGTCGGGTATATGCTTAAGTCCTTTATTTGTTAAAACCCTGTTTGTTCACATCTTACCGTAAGATAGTTAAAATAATAATGTAAATTCTTTAAATTTCTAGGCAACTCAATACATTGGAGAAATCTGTCGATATGTATTAGCAGTGCCCTCAGGACCTGAAGACAGATCTCACAAAGTAAGAATAATTATTGGCAACGGCTTACGACCTCAAATCTGGCCGGAATTCATAAAACGATTTGGAATCAAGCAGATTTTAGAGTTCTATGGAGCGACAGAAGGAAATAGTAATTTGGGTATGTTTTTTTTAGTTTCGCTGTATCATGCACATAGCAAGATATGCAGAGTGCACCTGGGAACCAAGTGTTAAGATATTCTTTTACCATTACTACTTATGTATTGTTTACATTACGAATCATCTTAATTGTTTTACACTGACCATCGGGGCAATGAAGGTAACGTGAAAGAAAGAATACGTTTTCTTTCTAAGTTCGTTAAGTTCCACCACTTAATTTGAAATGTGTCGAAAAATTTAGTGAATAGTGAGGTACGAAGTGGTTAAATATTGGTTTTTCTCAGTCTGTTTTTCTATGCAGGTAAAAGCGTGAAATTTCTTGCTCTACAATGTCATTAAATCAAATTAACTTAATAAAAAATATAAATAAACCACCCTAAAAATAAATTTCACTGTCAGTAAAAGATTTCTTAATATTAATTTCAGTAAACTTGGATTCTAAAGTGGGCGCTATTGGATTTCTGAGTCGTCTAGTGTCCTCGATATACCCTCTTACCTTAGTCAAGTAAGTGCTTTGCAATATGAAGGCTAATAACTGCTATTCTTATACGAAAATGTAATTTGTTTTTTTATTTATTTATTTTTTCTTTCGAGGAAATGGCATATTTTCCATTTTCATTTTCTTGCTCTGGTAACGAAGCAAAGCGCAGCGTTCAGTTCTGCCAACACACATGCAATACCTCCCGAATTCGGTTGAAGATGGGGTACTGTAGTATCTTAACATACTCTTAACAATATAATCAATAAATTGTTCTAGATGTGATGAAGTTACTGGTGAAATTTTGAAAGATAAAAACGGAAGATGCATCAATTGTGGTCCTTATGAGCCTGGTAATTATATTATACTTTAAATTATTAGAAACACAATTTTTAAATATAAGACAAAGAAGTCTTTATAAGTATACTTCTCTCATTGAGGCCATCGAGACAGACAGGACGTTTTTTTATTTTGACCGGAGAACGGAGCGTCTTCAGACTTGGCTCCTCTGTCTTTAAAATGTAGGAGATATTCTATAACAATAATTATATAACATGAAATAATAGGAAAATATCTTTTCAGGTGTCCTTCTTGGAAAGATTGATTCAAAGAAGGCAATCCTCACATTCGCCGGATACGCTGATAAGACAGCATCTGAGAAAAAAATGGTTCGCAATGTTAAAGTCGAGGGCGATTGCTATTTTAATACCGGAGACATCTTAGTGATGGATCACTACGGATATTTTTATTTTAGAGATCGTACTGGAGATACTTATAGGTAGTTCAGTACTTAATCATCTCATCAATTTTGTCTTAGAATCAATCTGTTTTTACATAAAGGTGTATAATTTGCACCTTTTACAAAAAATAGACATCTAAAATATATATAATTATTTAAATTGAATAATTGTTAATCACAGGTGGCGTGGTGAAAATGTTTCTACAGCAGAAGTAGAAGGTGTTATTAGCAATTTAATAGGACTTAAAGATGCAGTTGTGTACGGAGTACCTGTAAGTAACAGATTCTGCAATATTTTTTTAATTCTACTGTAATTTCACACTATTCTTAACTAGTAATTAGTTAATGTTTTAATTATTCTTGTATATGGAATCATTATATTTAAAAATATATTTATTTAGACAAAGCACGATTCACTACAACATTTTTTTAATTATATTTTTGAGAACCAGGGAACCTATTGTTAAGACACTTCGCTTCCTAATCATATACTTTCATTTCCCACTCATTTTTTTCGCCAAATTCTTCTTAAATATTTAATATATTTTTAATCTTTCCTATCTAGGTAGAATATCTAACCAAACACTGTAAAATACTTCCCAGCTACCCATGATGGTGTCACTGACTATTCATATTTGCATAAAATCTCGTGAACATAAATATTCATAGTTTAAAGATGGATTAATATTAATATAGGCACTGTATATCTTTATTCATATTATTCATACGAGAATAAGCTGTAAAAGATTTAATTATGCAAAATCTAATGGTATCTATGGCCATTTTCTATTGAATTTTAGACTAGACTTTTTAGTCTAATTATAAAAATGTATATTGACTAAAAAGTAAGCGCAGCTTTATTATCAGCTTTATTATATAATAAAATAAATTAAAATTAAGACACAAATTATAATTTTTTTCAGATCCCAGGAGTCGAAGGCAAAGCAGGTATGGTAGCGATTATCGACCCTGAAAAGAAAGTGGACCTGACAGCTCTAGCAACTGGACTCAACGACTCACTCCCGTCGTACGCAAGGCCGTTATTCGTTAGAATCCTTCCCCAGCCTCCTCTTACCGTTACATTTAAGTTGAAGAAACGAGATCTGATGGAACAAGGCTTTAATATAAGTCTTCATGATGACCCTATATACTTTTTAGATCAAAAATTAGGTGAATATGTTCCTTTGACGCAGAAATTGTATGACGATTTGACGCAGGGTGCTGTCAGGCTGTGATTTTGGACTGATTTTTGTTTTATTTTAGATATGTATATTATGTATATATTTTTTAATCTGTGTAGAAATGTTACTTTTAATCGATATTAGCCATAATTTCGCTTATTTAGTGGATAAACGTAGTATTGTATTTGGATTTCTTTGAAATTTTTAAGAGACAAGGGAAGTTTGTATATAGACTTTCCGTAAAAATTACCATATATATATTTTTTTAAATGCAATTATGACACTTTTGCGCCAAATTAACTATGTGTTACAAACATTTTTATTGTTTTTTGTATAGGGAATCGAGTAATATATGAAGAATAAGATATCTGTGGTATAAGAGTAGTGTATTTGACAATTATATTTAAGATATTTTAAATCTAAAGATGGATTCCATTTTTATTATTATTAATAAAAAAAACTGTCGTGGCACAGGAGCACAAGTATGTTAACACGACAGTTGTGGGTTCAATTCCCACTAGGGACAAATAAATAGTTTCATTTCACCACTCTATTAAACCCAAAGTTGAGTTCCGCTATTCAACACGCAATGCTTCATAATTCGGCGGCAAGGGAGAAACGTAGTGTCTTAAGGACTCTTCTCACCTTCTCCTCTCTGCTATACAGGGGAAAGTGCGATAAAAGTTGCTACAAAATATTCCAAGTAATAGATCTGAGAGCTTATTAAAATACATGTATTGCGAAATAAATAAAATAAAATACTAATTGTGGGTTGAAACTGTAATAAGGGGGGCAAAGCTATGAGTTCCTTCGACTCAAGAGCCAGTAGTAGTCCACTGAATTTTACTTTATCTGCCTACTGCATAAAAGTAAAAATAATAATTAAAAAAAGAATTCTTAAAACGTTTACTAAAATGGAGAAAACGGCCAAACATAAAAAAATATTTAGATAACTAATGTAGTACCTACTCCTTTCACTTATGAATTTATTTATAAAAATACATGCCTCGGTTGCTATTTGCATCATTATTTTAATTTTTTAAATGACTAGAATCAATGGACAAGTAGAATTTTATTTATTAGTAATTAACTATATATAAATAGTTTTAAATTAATATTTAATTTTATTGTGATAATAAATTCATATATTGTTTATTGCATTTATTTTGTGTTACCTACAATTTACCTTACCTTATATGAGTCATTTGGACTTATAATTTATGCTTTTTAAAATATTGGAGGAAACAACCAATGACACATTTAATTAAATAATTGTTGAACCAAATGAGGGATATATATTTTTTTAATTTTCTCGTTCTGAGCACGAGGCAAAAAGTCTTTGAGTTCAACACTCACGACACAATACCTCAAGAATTCAGCGGAAAATGGGAAACGGAAAGTTCCCATTAGGTAGCCAGATTCCCTCTGCCTACTTTATTGTATGCGGGATACAGCGTGAGCTAAATAAAAATCCCACTTTGTCACTAAAATTGGGCGGAAACTGGAAAACTACTTCCTTACTTACTTTTTAGTTTTAAATAAAAATTACCATTTATTAATATATTTTTATTTG
>DWNA01001713.1:0-13734 GCA_018249835.1 Heliconius besckei | reverse complement strand
TTACAACAAAAGTACGTATAAATATAACAATTCTTTTGTTATACAAGATATCGCAACAAAAAAAAGCATAAAACTAGATCAGAAATCTCCTGTTGGCAGTGAATTTTGTTGGTGGCTGTGCACCTAAATTTATTGCAACAATTTATAGACGGATTTTTCGGTCAACCTTTTGTTTCAGTTCAATAAACATTAATCTATGTTATCCGACCGTTGTAAATACTACGCACCAACGGGGCTGCGTTTAGTGAAACTAGAAGATTGTACGTGTTTATTAGGATATATAACGTGTTTATAAGAATCATTTGAAAATATTTTACTTTCGTATAAAGGCAAAGATAACACGTAGATGCAAGTATCTACCGTATTACCATCATATATCCATTTAAAGCTTTTTTTAGCTTCATGCTATGACTTGACTTGAAATAACACTTTCTCTGTCTGATTTTCGAGACGTTGTACATATATTAGGAAAAATTACGAAATTAAAATATTTTCAGTCATTGACATTGTACAACTGTGCCGCTTCTGCCTAAATTAATAAGAATACACAAAATAATACAATTAAACAATCAATTGAACAAAGTGCAGGGACACAAGAGTGTGTCTGTCTGTAACGCAATGGGTTCAATACCCACTCGAAGGAACGTATTATTATTTATTAATATTTTAATTGAATTACTCTGGCACGAACGCCCTGCGTTGACTTCCGCCACTAAACATGCAATGCCTCGATAAAATCGACGGAAGGTATATATAACGTACAGGGAACGGAGTGTCTTAACACTAGGTTCACTTTGCCTACCCTGCTATGTGCGGGATACACTGTGAAGCTGATGATGAAGATGATTCACCTTGTATCCTGCTACCAGCATGGTAGGAAATTGAACTTTAAACCTTCTAGGCTTTACAGTGGTAAACTGGTCAAACTCTAAGTATGATGATAATATTAATTAAATCATATTAGTAAAGTTCCCCGTGTAAAAAATGCAGTGCTCATCAACGGTCTCCACTTAATACTTGAAAAGCTTCGCCAAAGTTTCAAGCAGTTTGTGCAACATATTTCAACGAAAGTTTGAAAAGTTATTCCCTAAAATTTAGTCTCCAAAATATAAACTCGAAACTGCTATCATTTTATATACAAAACGATATTTTGATTGCGAATTCGTAATTTTAGAGCAGATCTAATGCATATATTCATATATTCAGAACTATTTATACACTAACATTGAAGGCAACGATATAATGTACGAATTTTAAAGATAATTTTAAGACCTAGTTAAAGAAGAATTCTTTCTAGTTCTATGAAGGGTTATCTAGACTTTGTATGTAACATCGCAAACATCAAAGATCGTAGCTATTTTTTTTCATCTTCACGCTTTTTAGGCAGAGGGAGTCTAGTATAAAGGCACTCCGGTCCCCACATTCCGGTGAATTCTAGCGGCATTGCGTGTGAGGCGGAACTGAACACCGCACTTTGCCTCGACACATTTCATTTCCTCAAATGGAAATAGAACCCACAACCTGTCGTGTTCACACGCGCTTGTGTTTTAATTTCTTATATAAATAAAATTTAATAAAAACCAATGCGAAAATATACATATATATCCATATAACGAAAAGCCATAGAATATTTAAAATAAACTAAGAAACTTACAAAAAAATTGCCTCAAAATCTCAATAACACTGAAATAAATCACAATCACGCGAAACACTTATTCATTTCACTCACTTAGGTAATACAGAACAAACCGACCTTCCACTCTGAAGGTCCACACATCACTGACTGATACAGTCGAGGGTACTCCAAATGACTTACGATTGAAGAGAATTTTATGTATACAAGAAATCAAGTAATAGTAAATAAATAAGATATAGTTTGTTGCAACTTAGGAAAGAAGAACCTTATTATATCTTATTAAGACCTTTGTGGCGTTGTGGATCAGCGCCTAAACAAGGTGGTTGTGGATTCGATCCTCGCTGGGAGAGTAGTTGTTTTTGTTTTAGCAAATGAAACATATTTTCGTATTTTTGTAAAACAGTACATTTAATATTTTATTTACAAAAAATTATTACATATTTTTTTAACTATTATCACATTAAAAATACTACTATTCCTATATATAAATGTTAAATACATTAATATCGAACTTCCAAAGTGTTCGAGCAGCTATAGACTAATTTAAGTTTATATAAACTGTTTACGTTAAGTCTTTCTTGTCGTTGGTCCTTTGTTTTTCACCTGAACAATCAACAAACAAAACTTTTCATACATACACCTACCTACGAGGCGGATACTAGTATTATTTTTGTGGGTGATCTTTTATTTATTTATATGTGCCTTAGAATAAACTGTTTCAATTTCATCTCTCTTTACGCAATATCTCGAGTTCGATAACAGATGGAGAACAAAGTGTCTTGACACTAAATTCTCTCGGTCCTGCTTAAAGCTGGAAAAAAAGGTTTTTTTTTCATTAATAAATAACCATTATTACTTTAAATAAAGTGAACTATAATATAGTTTTTCCTACTTAGAAAAGAAATCGAAGAAATGAAATTATTAAATATTTCACTCTCACGTGTGGAAATCGAACCCTAAACCGTCGCGACTATAGTTACACCCTAATCCACACTGCGCCACGACGGCCCCAGCATCTTTATAAATCTTAATATCGTAATAGAAAATATTCATTGTAAGATTTCCTTTTACAGCCATATCTACAACATTTCAGCATGACTCAGTCTAAAGAGCTGGTAGACTTGCCAACTTTCAACAATACTAATAATTTGGATTCCTTTCACTGATGCCTAGTCACGTGTGTAGTGAATAATAAGGTCCTTCAATTTATTTGTATACATTATACTCTATACATTAAATTATTATATTATTTTGACAAAAGCTTTGAGTCGTATTATTAGACAAAGCAGCTATTAATTTGTAGTAGGATTTCTTTTTTTTTTTTAAGCTTGAACAACGTCAATATTAATATAAATAATTCCGCATATAGCAGGGTAGGCAAGGGGAACTTGGGAACATAGTTACACTTCTTCCTCATTAAGACACTTCTGTTCTGCACTTTCCGCTGAATTTTGGAGGAATTACATGTTGAGTGGCGAAACTCAATGGGACGGGGTATATTAAATATTTAACTTTCTTGAATGGAATCGAACCTCCAACCTGTCGCGTATAGATTCGCGTTCTTATGCTCCTTACACCACAGGACTACAGGGTAAAACCTAAAAAAGAATCTAAATGCATAAGAATATAATACATCAATTAAATTAACCCACACAAGCAATCCCACCCCGTAACTCCTGATTAAGCGCCAGTCTCCGACAAAGGCCGGATCAATGGAACAACTGTGGGGAACCTCGCGCGATCCTTGAGATCGGTCACACTCGAAGAACATAATTTGTCCAATGCAGTGAACCAACTTGACAGCTTACGATAACAGATACGACTGACTATGGGAAAAGTCAATATTATTTTCTTCGTTCTTTCTTATTAGACTTAATTCTTAAGATTTATGTATTTTCTTTGGTATTTACATATTTTTTTTATAATTTACAAGAGTGCTCGAAACGCCAAAGCGAAGCCGCGTTATAATTCGCAAATTTAAATATAGGTGGCGTTGTACAAAGTTCTTTTATAAGCATGTAGTAGGTACATACATTTTTGTAAAGACATTTGTACAGTGCACTTATTAGGGAAGGCTATATTGAATCTCAGTCGTTTCATGTTAACCAACTGTGGGCCCATAGAATGTGTGAAGTACCATATATACTTTTTTATCTTTTTTTCATTTGACTACGCGGGTAAAGATTACCCCCTTGAGTAAAAGTTAGTAAGAAAAAACGAAGTTAGGTAATTACTTATTTAGATCTTTGTTTTTAGTTTTCATCACCATCATCAAATGTGGTGATAAATTATAAGTAATGTACTAGTATGAAATAATACAATATCTAAACATATTATTTTATTTAAAGTTTTAAGTCCATCGTATCGTTAGGTCAAAACCCCTTGTAAGTCTGGGACAGTTGTAGCCTGCACGTTAATACCCGCAACATTTGTTACTAACTGCAGCTCTAATGTTCTTTGAAGGAAGCTCCCAAATTGACTTCAATAATATATTACATCTGGTTTACAGTAACCATTATTGTGCTATAAAATATTCTTTGAGTGAATAATTAAATCACTATATGTGGAATGCACTTAAAAGGAGACTTTTTATAGAAATAAAGGTATATTAGTAAAATTAACTTGGTCGAATAAAAATGAATAAAACTATTAAATTTTAATTTCATTTATATTACAACATAAACAAATGTTTCAGACATTAAATTTTAACAATTTAATTTACTAATTACTAACTTTTACTAACAATTTACTTTTTATTGTAGTCCATTATTTGTTTTATTCAATAACATTCTTCTTATATTATATCTGAATTAGTAGGAACAATATTTAATTTTATTGAAAAGAGCAATAAATATAGTTCAGCCTCATTATTGCCTTTAAATTAAAGTCCGTTGAAAAAGGGTTAAAAACGATGGAAAAATTCAAAATCAAACTAAGTGGTGCTCGAACTGTCCAAATAGACACGCAGGTAGCTGACGAACTCTCATCTCTACGGCAAACTTTTCAGTTAGAATTTTTCTGGCTGTCCTTTTGAGTGACATTCCATCTGCCTCACTATTAGTGAATGCATTGTTTAATTTGTAACAAGACTACAGATAATAAAATATTTATTCATTTAGTAAACGTCAAACAACAGTTTAAAAAGGTAGGTATATCCATTATTTTTTACATTTTGTGGTGAACAAAAATCTTCGCATTCAATTAGGCATCTAACAACAAAATACTTGCTCCAAATGATCATGCATTTTTATTTTATTTTTCAAATTTATTTGTACATATTTTGATTTTAAAAAGATTATCAAATAGTAAGTAAAAAAATCTAATACAAAAAGCCAAGCCAAATTCCCTTCCAATATACTTTAGAATAGCTCCGGTGTTGTCGGTGGCAGCACGATGTTAGTCATTTCTGGCGCCGCGGAGGGAGTAATTTGATTTTGAAATATTGTCTGTGACGCAGGAGGCTACGACCACAATGATCAAGTTGAATATACCCAAAAAAGATATATTTTTTTTATAAATATAGTTTTGTATATTTATTCTATTTAAAAAAAACAAAACAAAAATAAAAAGTAATTAAATTTTTTTTATTTCAATAAATAATAGTAAGATAGTAAGGCAGATAAAAAGTAACTTACTGTGTATGATGGCTCTAAGTTACAGTATCTGGAAAATATTTGAATTTGATAGACGCTGTTGTAAAATGATTATTTAATATTTTCATTTCCTCGCTCTGACAACAATACAAAGCGCGGCGTTGAATTTCGGCACTCATCACGCAATGTTTTTACGAAAAATGGGAACGGATGTCTGAGGAAGTATGCGGAAAGTGAGAAGTGCGGATGTGTCTGTATGCGGAATTCAACGGAAAGCTAAAAAAAGCTAAAGGAAAAGAAAACGTTAAATGTTACCAATTTTTTACCTCCAAATTTTATTAAAATGATTAAATAATGTCATGAATCCTAAAAAAATTAAAACTACACCATTATGACAGCGGCCTATGTTCAGTCCGTTACACGAACAGTTTCGTGTCTCTGATATAAAATGGTTCCTCGATTGCTTCGTCGTATCACTTAAAGATGATTGGCCTTTGTAGCTGTGTTTTTATTTTAAGCCAATTATACAAGTAGCTTTATTATGCTCCAATGGAAGTTTCTTACTATAATAATATTAAAAAAATAGGCTTTGAAAGGTTCTTTCTGATGGTTATTACGTATATTTAATAGGCTTTTGTATTTAGGTTCTACTAAGTATGGGCTTAAATGTACTATTCTGAAAAATATAGGCTTTAAAGTACTGTTTTATTGAAAGAATGATGTATAATAAGATTATGATTCTTAAAAGTTTGTTTCTTTTTAATTGAAAAAAAAAATCTGTTAAATCGGACACGCCAACCAAAGTTTCTATACCATTTTCAGGATACAACTTATAAAAGTCGACAAACTTAAGTTTGCGAGCTGATGCGCTCATTTTGTATGAAATGAACTACAAATATAAGTTTATAATGATTTTTTTCTATTAAATATATTTAATTTACATTAATTTTAATTTTTTTCCTTTATTTGTATTGTACACTTCGTGACAAATTTCATGACTGTAGGTACACTGCCACCAACGTTGCATATAACGTTTGTATCTGTAGATTGTCATGACTTTGAAGTTTTGATTTTTTTTCTATGCTTCAACGGACCGTAGAATCAAATATTCAAGAGATTTGACATTCATTTCAGATTGATACGTTCACGCAATCTCGAGATAAATGCTCTTGACAGACGGACAGACGGACAACAAAGTGATCCTTACAAGGTTTCCTTTTTTGCCTTTGTGGTACGGAACCCTAAAAAAAAGATATTTTAATTCAAACCAAGAAAGTGTGTAATATTTAATTTTTCCGTATGGTAAACTTATTTATTCAAATTAACAGATTATAAATGATTCCTTCAAAGGTAGATAAAAACTGGCGGAAAAGTAATTAAAAACACAGTGTCACACACACCTGTCATTGGCCTTAAATTTGCAATATATTTTCGTAAGACCATTTCATTTGAAAAGATTAGACTGGAAGACATAGAAGACTTCAAAGAAGACTCCAGATCCGATAATACCGTTTATTCGATACTTCATTACAGAAGGCAGTTCTTTTGGAAATAATTAAATTTACAACGAAATGAGCGAAAACCAAACGATATCGGAAAAAGAGCTTTTGGACGCCATAAAAAATCTTTTGAGGAAGAGCGGTCATCTGTGTAAATTTCAGGCCGAGGTGCTTAATTCTTTTCACGAAATTCTTTTTTAAGCCAAGCGAATTAATTGATTTTGCTTTGTTGAGCTTTTAAAGAATATTTATATTAAACAACATGTACTTTAACAATATTGCTGTTGTAACCACGGAAAGCAAACGCGGCTGGTTCTAGGTTCAATTCTTACTCGAGCAAATAAAATATTTAATATTTTCATTTTACCGTTCTGGTGTCAAAGAAAAGAATTCAGCGAAAAGTGGGGAATAGAAGTGCCTTAATAGGAACGGTGGATCTTAACATTAGGTTCCCTCTGCCTATACTGCTATGTAAAGGATACAGCGTGAAGTTATAAACATTTTTAGCTTTGAACCAATATCAAACCTCCACATACAAATTTAGTAATGAGACACGAAAAAGAAATTTACTCAATTTAAAACGTATATTTATATATTTAATTTTATATCTTTTAACACAAGTGTATTGTTCTATAAAATAATACTTTAATCTTAGTTGAAAACAAAGAACATTTTTGAAAATTAATAATGTAAAGTTTAATTTGTGGCCGAGTTTGCTTATTCAACGTTTTGTCTCATTAAATACACGAGTAAATCCCGCTGAAGTTATTGCGCTCTCTTTTTCATTGCTAAGTGTTCTGGAAAACTTTATATTTGAATTTAAGAAATTCAACAATCATATGTTTGTTATTTTTAAGATTAAATTTTAACGAAACCCATCATGGAGCAATAATATAACGTCTGATTTTATGCGAGGTGGTTGTACGTTCAATCAAATCTGTGGAATTACTTCTTAATTAAATTCCGCCACGCATTGTCTTGAATACAGGAAAAAAATAGAGGACGGAGTGTACGAGAAAAAGCATAAATCGGTTGTGCGCCTAAACGCCTCCAGAATTCGGCGAAAAGTTGGGAACGGAGTGTCTTACCACTATGTACTATACTACCTACTTCTGTTCCCTACCTAACCTACCCTCCTGTGTGCGGGATATAGCGTAGGGCTGATTTGACTTATTTTAATTCACAGATGCGCTCAAAAATAACTGAAGCGCTCCAAGATAAACAAGACTCCCTCAACTCTGGATTCAAAAATTCTGGTGTACCACCACCGTCAGACGAAGTATTGTTAATAAACGAACTGGTTAAAGAATATTTAGAATGGAATGGATATTTATATACAGCATCAGTGATGACCTCTGAGGCGGCGATGCCTAAAGTGAAGAAGAGTAGGGCAGAAATGTGCGCAGAAGTAGGGGTGAAGGATGATGAGAGGTCTTCCATCTTGCCTCTGCTGTCTAACATAGTAGCCGCTTATACTGAACGTATTAAACGCAAGATGAGTCGATTGAAAAAATCTCCTGAACATTAGTTGTGGAGTATATCATCATGTCTGTAAAAAAATGTGTTTTTACTTAAATGTGTGGTTGTTTAACATTATAACATTCAGATATACATACGTATGTTTTGTTTTACTTTTAATAACTATTACTATTTGTTTAATAATTATTTTTAACATTATTCTATTTTTTTTCACCTTTAGAGTAGGCAGACAGACATTTTGCTTCACATTTTCCGCCGAATTCTGGAAGCATTGCATGAGTGGCGAAGCTAAACTGCTTGATTCGCCTCGATACCAGAGCGAAGAAATAAAAATAATGAAAAGTTTCTCAACTGGAAATCAAACCATAAAAATATAACTAAAATAATAATTCCAAAATCAGAAATCTGTAAGATCCCAGACCTTGTATTTCTTAAATTGTATCAACAATAATATCAAAGTCGAAAATATTAGGGAATCAAAACGTTAGCAAGAAGAATAACAGAGCTTTGGATCTTAAACAAATATTATACTACAAATAACACGCCGTAGCTTACCAACATAAATTGTTCAATTTTGTAAAGTTAGTTTCTTTTACATTTAAAATTAAAATGCTTTGGTTGATATTAAAATTATTTACTGAAATGTTTTAGATATGATGTGTTAAATTCGTCGTGGCAAAGCGGCACAGGTGTGTCTATAAACCAGATGGATTTTTGGCTCGTTTCCCATTCGGAGGAATGAAAAAAAAATTCACGCGGGTACTTTCGCAGTTGAAAGTCTTAGGTACATACAATTTTCAAGATATTTTGTACAAGTATCGAATGGCGGAGCTAAACGCCGCAAATAGTTTGTCAGTTTTCCAAGAAGGGGGGGAAACCATAATTATAGCGTTTACAACGAGATGTCTCAACGCGCGGGGTTAATTTCAATAGTTGTTATTGATGTAATATAAACAATATTGAACTGTGCTTTTGTAAACGCGACGGTTTTAGGTTCGATTCCAGCTATATTATAAAACTAATATTTAAAATTTTCATTTCCCCGCTCTGATTACGTACAAAGCGCGGCGTTGAGTACCGCCACTCTACACGCAATGCCTCATGAATTCGGCGGAAAATGGGAAACGGAAGTACATTAATGGGAACATAGTGTCACACACTAGGTTCCCAGATCATGCTAAAAGCTGGAAAGCTGTAAAGCTTAAAAAAATATTGAACCTACAACTGTAATAGCAAAAACCACAAAACCAATTTTCATATTGCGAAAACTAGCAATGTAATATTTCTAATATTTTAAACCAAATGCAAGAGATAAAAGCACTTATGCAGTACAATCTATATAATAGTTGGCCGTTTCGTAGAATATTTCGTAGTAGGATTTTTATTGTCTACGGCTCGGTGGATTTTTGTAAGTCAAATGTAACTACAATTGTACTGGCTTATATGTTCTGTTCTTTTTAAGCTTTATATTCTTTTATCTGAAAATAGTTTTACATACACATATAGATAATAAAATTGTTACTGATTGTCTTTACACTTATTTTGTAAGTGTAAAGTTGACATTTATTTTGTAATATAACCCACAAAACAATGATTTTTGACTCGATTTTCTCGACACCAGAGCGAAGTACATTTCCTCACTAACCTGTCGCGTTTACATGCTTGTGCCTCTTACTAAACTTACATTGTTTAGAAAATTGAAATAAATTATTTAAAATAAACAATAACAATAAATTACATTTCCTTATAACATATTCTTAATATTTCGTGAAAGGGTGCTCCTTTCATTAATTCCCTCCGACGTATAATATATAAAGGTGTCGACCTGTAAAGACGACCTAAGCTTAATGAAAGTCTTTATTAAAGCGGACCCAGCGGGAAGTAGCCTAGAATCTTAAAATTAAATCTTACCATAGTAATGGAATAACGTAAATAAATAAATATATGTATAATAAACATATGTATGTAATGTGGTTTATATATGTAATAGCCTACCTTAATAATGTTCGTTTGAGCGTGTACAACATTACACGACTGGTTTGAACGTGACTTCGATAATAAAGATTCTATATTATGTACGACCCGTTAAGTACGAGTCGAATTCGCCTGCCGAGGGTTCCATGCCAATTTCAGGATTGTAGGTCAACAACGGGTACATCTTCATCATCATGTAAGACAATTGTCAGTACGAGGGAATTTTACAGAAAATAAAACAATAATACCCACATAATTATTTATAAAAGAGGAAGGGAACGGCTATAAAAAGTGACGTTTTTGATGGATTGAGTCAGTACGTCATTATTCTGCCTGTCGTAAGGTGTAAAATTGTGACAGTGTTCAAGTGTTTAAAATCAGTGTCATTGTTGGAACTATGCGTTTTAACACCTGTATAAGTGTAAAGTGTTATACAGAAACAGTGTTAGAAGTGAGTATATGTAAAAGAGGAACAATAAATTGTGATCATTAAGTATTTTATTATACTTAGCACCTGACATTTTTACAATTAGTACCTACATTTGATAAATTTTGACCAATTTAAGTTTGCAAGTGTATTTGGACGCACTTATTTTCTATGAAATAAACTGCATTTATGATTATGTAAAAGTTTTTATATCTGTGACATGACATAAATATAAATATTCTTTTTTTGGGTTCTTCATATCTTTTTTTGGGATATTCATAAGTAACTGCAGTTAATGAGCAGGACTAGACTTCACGAAAGAGTTGGTGATAGTGGAGAAGATGAAGAAGTTGATGACGGTGAAAGATATCCATAGACCATAGAGCTTGTCGCTTGTTCTCCTTGACGATCACGTTGGAGACAAAGCGTGAAGCTAAACAAAAATCTAATAACATTAAATTGTTGAAAAATAACACTGACTAATTCGTCTAAATGCATTCGTCTTATGCTAAAGGCCGGCCGTAGGGAGACGCTCGCATTTTACAACTTTAATTAAAGTGGATAACCGTCAGGCTATTTAAGTCGGTATAAACTGGCCCGCTAATTTGTTTTGCGGACCGCTTTGAGAGTGTATACATTTATTATTCTTATAAGTTTAATTTCTTATCCAGTGCTGCCCACAAAGGGAAAAAAACTATAATATACCTGACTAGTGTTTTTATTACCACTATTATTTGCATATTTTTTTCATTTTTTGCACTTCTTCTACGTTGTGTAAGGTAAAAAATTGTTTTAAAAATTAAGAACACCATATTGTGAACGGAAAAGTATGGCATAAATTGTATTAATATTTATTTAATTATGAGTGTACTCGTATACTCGAGTAGGTTAGGTTAGGTTCAAATACATTTTAAAAGTATATTTTTTGGTTCTTGTTCAATAAACTGTGTTTTTTCGCCACCAAATATGGAATTTCCTTTAAATTAATTTCTCACAAATTACTGGGGAACAACATTATAAGAAATACATCCTTCATGATATTTTCAATACAAAAGAAAAATCACCTCTCAAACAAAAAGAGTTGGTAACTTTGTTAGAGCCACCAATCCTGTAGAAAAATAGAAACTTCCCAAATTTATAGCGGGTCATCTGAATTTCGGGGTTTCCCATCACGTAAACAAAAGTTAATAGTTCACGTAACTTGCTTCTTATATGTTTCCTGAATAATGTGTCTTACTTTTGACTCTTGACTGTCAATTCTTCTATTTTTATTTAAATCTTTTTATTTAAAAAAAATGCCTTAATACAGACTTAAAAAATAAAAATTATGTACATAAACGCTAATTAAAAATTATTTATAATATAACAATCTAGTAACTATAATTATTATGTTAAAATTTAAAAAATCGCTTAGCAACTTAACCGCCATCTTGAACCGAGCTCTCACTTTTTTTTATTTAAATTTAAATATACGTTCTGTCATTTTATATGTATTTTTATACATACAGCTAGACGCAGAAAAAAGTAAACGAGTGCTTTTATTACGCTACGAACCAGCTTTTTGGTTAAGCATCAAATTTAAACAGGTATTTTATTGAAATAAACATTTATATTAAACTCTTTTGAAACGTTAGATTAACATTTATACTAATTGCCAGCCAGCGTTACCAGCCTGTAATAAGTAGCCATATAAATATAAATAGCGTTCGTGTACTCTTTTTTTTGTTACATTGAAATAGTATATGTAAATTACCACTTGAAAAAATTATGTTAAAAATTTTATAAAATAATATTTTATAAACAAACATACATACCTATGTAACGAAGAGATGAGTTTGACCGGAGTATACACCCACGTGTATATGTGAAGTGGATTCAAAATATATTGACATAACAAACTGAAAGTGAAGATCAGAGAGGGAGCCTAGTGTCTTAAACACTCCGCTCCCTACTTTTCCAATTCTCGCCTACAAATAAATTCCCTGTAAATTACAGAAGATGCCTTTGTATTAACGATGTACACTGAAAAACTTAGTAAAATTATACTTAATTTTAAAATGTATATTCGTTTTAAAATGCCGTTCCTCACAGAATTACTTCTACGACAACTCTGTTTTACTTGGTATTCATATGTTTACATAAATACATGAATAAATTTTATCAAAAACGAAGATTACGTATAAATATGAATGTGAAAGTATATTTTACGACTGTATTACAATAGAAGAAATTGTAACGTAACAATTCATGTAGATTCGCTTTATCTTTCGCTTTTATATAACTTACATACATAACATATACATACATATATATAAGTATTTAAAGTAAGTGTGTCTCTTCCAATATTACATTCAATAAATAACATATTTTATAATAATAATAAGCTTTTAAATTAATCTTATATGCACAAACTTAAACAAAACACCTTAATTGAAGAAAATATTATTTAAAGGAAGAGGCAAAGCGCTGCGTTGAGTTCCGAAATTTCCTAAAGTAGGGAGCGGAGTGTCTTAACACTAGATTCCCTCCTCCCACCCTGCCACATATAGGGTGAACCTAAAAAAAAAAGAAAACTTAACTCATAAAACCTATTCCACATAAAAAAAGTCGTCAGTATGATTGCTTTACATCGCTCCACGGGAACATGTCAAAGGAACGTTTAAGCTGTATGTCGAAATAATGAATTCAGTTCACAGTTCAATACATACACAGAAGTACGTATTGTCTGCGAATACATCTCGAATATCAAACGAGATACAAAAATACTTTATCGACACATCGCGACGCATCACAAATACTCGACATGATGGAGAGACACCGCCTCAAAGCCGACTGGTGGAGTTTTCAAATAGAATACTACAAATACATGCTTTGCTTCCACACGTTTTATCTAAATTATGAACTAGTGTAGTAATGAGGCCGTCGTGGCGTAGTGGCACAAGAGTGTGTGGTTGTGGGTTCGATCCCCACTCGAGGTAATGAATTATTATTTATTAATATTTTCGTTTTTTTCGCTCTGGCAACAAGGCAAAAGCCCAGCTTTGAGTTTCTCCACTCAACATGCAATGCCTCGAATAATTCTTCGAAAAGTTAGCAACGTAGTGTCTTAACAATTGATTTCCTTGT